>VURO01018659.1:18026-51425 GCA_015108175.1 Pelvicachromis taeniatus | reverse complement strand
TTCAAGAAACTTTTATCTGCACTACCAATTTTTTAAAATTATCTTCAAAAATTCCCCCTTAGATAGACAGGCAGATGAACAGAGAGATTAAAAAAAGACATACAGATAGCACACACACAACCATACACGACAATGGTTAAGTGAAAAAGGAAGTTTTTGAAGCTACACAATTACACTTGGGGATTAAACAGTTGGAAGTCAGGCACCCAATAACCCCACAGGAGTGTGCTGTGCGTACACACTCTGTGAGCTCTCTTCTGAACTCAGAGATTCCAGTTGCCCAGGCAACCCTGTCTTGAAGGTTTTAAACTCAGTTTTAACATATGATACCTCCTGTGTCTCTGCTCAGTCAAGAAAGAGGATTATTGGCTAGAAAAACACTCTGTTTTAGTCAAGTATCTGGTAAGATACATCCAACAGTAAACCAACTGACACACTGCCCTCAGGTAATGTGCTACCTATATTTCTTGACCGGCTATGACAAGAGATAAGTCATTTGCATTGCTATTATATTGTGCTTTAACGCTGTCAGCAGCTTTAATGGGATTTGTCAAATGCTGGCCACGAGTAAATCTTGAAAAGACTACCAGAAGCAGTGTAGGAGTTGGAGATATTAAAATAAAGTATTTAGAGTCAGCGCAGGAAGTGCCCTGCTATTAATTATAAACACATTTCTTGCTACAAGTTAGATTGTATAGTTGTAGCCTGGTCAGTACTTTTCTTTCTGCAGATTTAATTCTACAGTATATTGCTAAATATAAACATCATGTCCCCCTAAGCAAAGGCAGCTGGCCTATGTCCAAACACAGCTGGCAACACTACTGTAGTCTTGTATATTTCTGTGCTGTTAAGATAATGACAGTATGTCAAGATGGAAATCTAAGTATATATAAATGACTTTCTCAATAAAAAATAAAAATGAAATATTTAAAAAAAAAATGAGTACAATATTTTTTAAAAGCCATATTTTTTACAGTCTTTTTTAAATCTTTCAGAGAGAGTGGACTGGCTTTGGCATACTGAAGGGAACCACTTGATGCAACCATAGCAACAAATCATCCTACCTAACAAAATAGTGTCATTGTTATGTATTCTATTAAGTACTCTAAAATATGAATACATTTTTGTCAAATAAAATGGTGCATAGCAAAACAGAAATTATTTCAGACTGTCTTGTGCTTGACAAAAAAAAGATTCTACATGGAATATAGGCGTTACATATAGCAAAACTACGGTGGCCCTGAGAGGCCAAACGGACTGCAACTTCGTTGCAAAAGAAAAACGCTGCAAAAAGAAAAAGACCTGTGAAAAGAAAAACACATGCAAAAAGAAAAGCGCTGCAAAAAGAAAATACCTCCAAAAGGTTTGCAGGTGTTTTTCTCTTTTTGCAGCGTTTATGTTTTTGCAGGTGTTTTCTGAAGTTGCAGTCCGTTTGGCCTCTCAGGGCCACCATACAAAACGTATCTACTAACCTCAACTTTAAACTAATGTTTTGCTTTTTCATAAACTAATTAATTAAATAATTCAACAGGCAGCAGTCCGCCATGTTATCCCGCCATCTTGAATCCAATTGATCTGATGGACATTGCCTTCTGCCTAATTGCATTTTATGTACGTGGCTATAGACCACATATGTAGTGCACCAAAGGCGGAGAAGAAGCAATCTAATTTTGCATGGCACAACATTTTAATTTGTGTCTGCACCTTCAGACTCAAGATATTAAGGCTCACACCTATGTTTTATCATCTGAGAAGGGTC
The DNA here is from genome assembly GCA_015108175.1 of Pelvicachromis taeniatus. NCBI lineage: Eukaryota > Metazoa > Chordata > Actinopteri > Cichliformes > Cichlidae > Pelvicachromis > Pelvicachromis taeniatus. The sequence continues at coordinate 49,666 of VURO01018659.1, read as the reverse complement.
CCCTTTATCAAAGAAGTGAGAACACAAAGGAAAGAGACAGCTTGAATGGCATCTTAATAAAATGTCATCCTGTCACCTCAAGCATCATCTCCTGAATGTTGTCAGGACTCTAACATATAAGAAATGTGCATAAACCTGCTTATTTATTCCTGATATTATCAGTAGTTTAGACACGTGATGCTTATAATATGGATATAGGCTAATATTATGCTAGCTAATGTCAGCATTGAGTGTCCTAAAAATTACACATTCTTTCAGATAAATAGTTTTATTACGTTCTGATATTGTATGAGAGTTTGTTCACTGTGGCAGTCCGCCAATGTTAGATTGACTTCAAAGACAGTTTTACTAATGCTGGCTAACAGGAGCACTTACCAACAAAAAAAGATCAGAATATCCTAAACAACTCACCTCAGACCCTAAACAAATGGTTGACACAATGGTGGCTATCCACTTCTCTTGTACAGTTTTTGGTTAAATATCTGGCTCATTTTGAATCTGCACGCTCCATCTGCCTGTCCTTTTGCTGCTGGAACGTGTGAATTTCCCCAGTCTGGATCAATAAGGGATATTTCTATTCTATTCTATTTACAGTTACATCTAAACGTTGAGTAAAAAAGCTTCCAGTTATGTCACTACAGTGCTTTTTGCCTGGAAAGAACTTATAGATTTGTTTGTGCTTTCTACACAAAAGTCACAAGTTTTCTTATGCTTTTGAAATGATGAGTCTATAAAAGTTGATTTTAAGTACTCAAACAAATTGAAACAGCTGCAGTAGTTAACAACCACAAGTTTTGTTTTGGATATCAGTTGTATCCTTATGTATGTGCATGCAAGATCCCAATGCTGTAGTGTGTTGCAGCAAAAAACAATTGACTTGAGATGGTCTGAATCAAATCTGTGGTGGCAGATGGCTTAATTAAAATTTGACAAGCATTCAGTGGTCGTTAGCTGATGATTGAAATTTAAGAATGTCTTTGGTTATCGTCCTTTCGTGATCTGCTAGGGCTCCAACACAAATTATAAAACACACACACACTAGAAAAAAGGAAATCCACCCTCATATTTGTTTCACTTCCAAAGTAACTTCAGTTAAATGACAAGATACAGACAGAAACTTTTTCAAAACTTTCTCTCTAGAACTGAATATTGTCGTATTTGTCATATGATTTTGGACCCTTACGCCAAGTGAAGTCCAAAGTCCTGGTGGTTTCGTCATCCTGCTCTCGTCCCTCGTTCCTCATTAGAGCAACACTTTTTTTTTTTTCATTTGGCTTACTCAACTTAATGTTTGTTGTTGCTGTGCTGACAAACTACTGTACAGCACACTTGCCAAGAAACAAATTGTTGCACAGTTGACTCAACAGGTATGCGCATGTTTTCCACAAATGACAGAGAGCAAGATCAGCAAGTATGAGTAATATACCTATCAGCACGCCTCCTGCCATCAAAAACCTTTTAGAAAAGGCAGCCAGTTTTGATCAAAGGAGTGTAAAAATATTGAATAAATATTTGCAGGTAAAAAATTCATAACAAAAAATAATAAGTTAGAACATAGAATCGAGACTTAGCTATGCAGATCGTTATGCCGATTGGGCTCAACCTACTTCCTGGGCAGCTGTCTTCAGTTACACTATCGCCTATGACACACAATACTCAAAAATCATTAGTAAGTTAATCAATAGTTAGCAGAAAACCAAAGTTACAAGCTAATTATACTTAAAATGACATTGTTTCATATTTTTGATGTAGCTTTGCACATTTATGGACAATTTGATGATTGTTTGCTCACAATATAAAAACATGTATACCACGTTTCTGTGAAATTCTGCCTTTGTGCAGAGAAATTTACTTTGCACAATAAAATAATAAAAGCCAGAGTACTGGAAGTATAAAGTTTTAGTTTTTAAAACAAAGAAGTTGATAATTAAAAAATGTATGAATAGTTAATCTGCTGAGACATTGACTAGTGTCCGGTCAGGAGGAGATTTCCGGAGGAGGAGATAGCTCAGTAGGTAGAGTGGGGGTTCGAATCCACTGAACCCTGAGCAAGGTACCATCTCTACACTGCTCCCCGGGCGCCTGGTTTGATGGCAGCCCACTGCTTCACTGAGTGAATGGGTCAAATGCAGAGAAGTAATTTCCCCCTGTGGAATTAATTTCTTTCTTATAGACTGACCTAACAGGAATATTTGAATGGTATCCACAAATCTTCAAAAAGTCAAAACTTTGCTGTGGTTTCTGAAATCTAAAAAAAAAAGCACTTATCTCTGACCTTCAGACATAAAAAATCAGAAGTTTACATTTGGCAAAATAATCAGCTCAACATTTGGAGATTGATTCCATTTTTTTTCCCCATTTTTTTTTTTTTTTTTTTTTCTGTTGTCAAAAATCGAGGCAGAATAATGTACAAGTTTTTAACATAAAGAAAATGAAATCTTTCTGCATACACTAATGATCTTGAATCGAAATATACCAATAGATGCAGATGGACACAGCTAATGACAGGAAATTAGAGTAGCAGTTCAGCAAGCTGACAGGTCAGTGGTAAATTAGGGAAGCATTTTAGGGAAGATACTTGTGATGGTGAGAGAGAAGATCCCAGAAGAGTTATGCCAAGGAGAGGGGAGGCTTGTGTAATGGGTAGAATGAGGGGTGGGTGGACAGAAGGATAGAGACAGGTGATCCAGCTATTAAAATTAAACAAAGTACAGAGGGGGAATTCAACAGGCAGGCACAACTTGTTCCACAACCACTAGCATGGTGCCCATTGGGAGATGTCCCATATGTACCAAATGTATTCATTAAAATGACATAAATTAAAGCAATTGCAGCATTAGATGAACTTGCAGAATTGTGTCAGAGCTCCAAAGAGGGCCCACCCATCATTACTATTACGTATGCTGCTAAAGCATAAAAGACAGCTTGATGGTATTACATATCCTCAGTTTTTAATCTGTGGCCTGCCAGCATTCACTACTCACTAAAAACATTCATGTGGCCTGTAGTGCATTATCATACACACTTGAGAGGCTCTCATTTATTTGCTCTTGAAGCATTAGCTGCAGGGCTATAGCACCATTACTGAGGACTGGTTTCGCTCTCTTGCATTCAACACCCTGTTTGTGTCTGTCATCTTGAGTGAACTAAAATGAGAGTATTATAAGGGATTCTATCCATAAACAATCATTATTAAAGATTACAAGTGGGAGGCATTAAAGGAAGAGGGGGTGAAAATATTTTATTTTGCCTTTTTTGATTATTGAAGTTGCTTTTGTGCCTGAAATCTTTTTTCAACATCTATTTTTTTCATGTCTACCCGTCTGCACGTTTTTAATGATGCAACGGAAACTCTGCGCAACATGTATAATCAGGTAAACTCTGCAGACTGTAGGGTAACTACCTCAATGTGGGGAATACGGTGTTTTAAGAATTATTAGGCACCAATAACAATAGTGATAATGTATACAATGACAAACTGGTATAATTATGGGGAGGTATAACACTAATCATACTTATTAAGTAAAAGTAGTTACACCACTGTGAGACTTAGTCTAAATGTGAATAAACAGTATACATCGATGCAGAAGATAAATGCACATTTAAACAGAGAATGTCATTTATATTAGGGAGGGTGGCAATGTGTTGGTCATTTTAAGAAGCTCTTGTATTAAAAGATCATTCTTCTGGACTGTAAGAGGGTCCTGGGATAAAATCAAGGCAGGGTCCAAGATACTTGCAAAAGACCTTCTTAAGTTCAAGAGTTTTGCTTTCTTGTTGAATTAAGATATTAAAAATGTAGAGTGGATGATAAAGGACAGTATGTTTTGTCCTTTAGAAATTTTCTGAAACTTAAATTATTTGATGTCATGTGAATAAAATTCATTATTGGGGATAAAAAAAAATACAACCTAATTTTATATAAGAGAAACACATAGGAAGTAATATAAAATACATTTATTTTACCTTGCGGTATGTACTGTTGAGAATTTGAGTTAGCGTGCCTTGAAAGCTTCTCTAAAATAATGAGGTTCGTCTTTAACAGAGGCATGCTAATAAGGCATGCTAATTCCGACTGTAGCGTGGGAGTGTTATGGTGAAAAAAAAATCCTCACACAGAATACGATGTGACCTAATATCATAAATAAAAATAAGCTACCTTCAGCTGTTTCCTTTTCACAAAGGGTCATCGCAGCAGGTAGCTCCACATATTTCATTTGCTAGATTTTAACACAAGACGCTCTTCTTTACACGAACCCCAAGGGATTCGTGTTTCCTCCCATGATCAAAACGGTGAGCTTTCACTTGTTAGGGAAAAGTGTAAACCACCTCACTGTGGAGCCACTTAGCATCACAAATGAACATCAGTGAAATATTCAGCTTATTCAGGACTTCCCGTGATTGGCTGAGCTTTGATTACGATTATTCCCAAGGTGAGTATCAACCCCAGTTTCATTTGAACAGGAGGTAAAATGGGAAGTCAACAGTATTTAGTCAAATAAAAGGCAGAGATTAAAGAAACTTTGGCAGCCAAGTGGGTAATTGATTTATAATTTATCAACGGTTGTGCTGAGCAGTGGCCTCCGGAGACCTGAGGTTGAATTCTGTTACAACCTCTTTGGTTTCCCCATGAGAACACTTAATATGGGCAGCTCTATTCTTTCAGTGCTTATTTAAAGTACAGCTATCAATAGACACTGCAGAAATCTGAAAGAATATAAGCAAAACAGTACTCCCCAAATTCTGCTTGATTAAATTAAATTGTCACAGCTATGAAGGTGATGTATTATAGCAAGGTGAATGTGTAAAGTGCCATAAATCTCTTTTTGTCCTACCTTGAAAGGTCAGCATTTGCTCAGATGAGCCCAGAGATACTGTCTTATTCCACAATAATAAAAGTGAGAAAGCAGAAGCTGCTCTAAAGACACACTTCCTGCCTAAGCAATAAACTGCTGCTTGCTCATTAATGAATAGTGTTGCAGCTCAGGTTGGGGGGTGAAACCAAGGTGAATATAACCACAATGAGGTACTGTACATTACCGACTCTTCAAATACACACAGAATGACCCAGCAGGGACTGCATACCTCACTAACAGTGTGGGATTTACGGAAATTTTAAATTGTACAAATTCAAGCTCACATTTTTAATAACCAGTTTATTTGAGAGATAAACAATAGTAAATGTTAACCCAGCGTACTGACTGTATCATTTAGGAGGCTTTTTCACCTTTCCCTTACACACTGTGTGAAAAATGTATCTTCTATACCACATAATTAATATTACAGTTGCTCACTTAAATATTTCACCTGAAGGACATTTTATCAGTTTTGTCCAGATTTGTACAGATAGGTGGATAGACAGAATTTAAGAAAAAAAATCCATAAAAATTATGCATTATAGATTCAACTATCCTGACATCCATCCGTCCACTCATTTTCTTCCTCTTATCTGGGGCCGTCTTGTGGGAGCAGCAGCCTAAGCAAAGGAGCCGGCACCCCAGCCACCTTCTCCAGCTTATCATGGGAACACTGAGGTGTTTCTAGGCCAGCCAAGTGATATAATCTTCCCAGTGTGTCCTGGGTCTGCACCAGGGTCTCCTTCCAGGACATATAAGGCACACCTCACCCAAGAGGAAGTGTTACGTCTCATTCCTGCAACTTCACACTCAGATGTGAACTGCACCAGTGCAAGCTGGAGGTCACTGCCTAATTAAGCCAACAGAATCACATCATCCATGCAATTTGTGGGGATAGGGGAATTGGAATCTGTAAATTGCCCATAGGTGTGAATGTGGGAGTGACTGTGAGTGCGAATGTTAGCCCTGCGACAGACTGGCGACCTGTCCAGGGTGTATCCTGCCTCTTGCCCTAAGACAGCTGGGATAGGCTCCAGCACCCCCCGCGACCCTGAAAAGGATAAGTGGCTATGGATGATGGGATTCTGGGGCCACTAAAGTGAAATTCTGCCCATAAAAAGGCTGGCATAGCCAGAGGGAGGAATTTTTCCTTCCATAAAAATTCTAAACAAAATTGGTGACAAAGGGTGGACCAGATGACTCGTAGCAACAGGCCAGACATCCTATATTACTAAATCACTCTGGGGGATGCAGTTGAATCCCTTCTCCAAGTCCACAAAACACATATAGACTGTTTGGGCAAACTCCCACACACCCTCAAATATCCTTGAGAGGATAAAGAGCCGATTCAGTGTTCTATGACCAGGATGAAAACTGAGGTTTGACTAACGGAAGAACTCTCAGTTCCAGCACCCAGGTATATCCAGGAAGGGTGGAGAGTGTGATACCGCTATAGTTGGAGGACGCCCTCTGGCCCCCCCTATTAAAAATGGGAACCACCACCCTAGTCTGTCAATCCATAGGCACTGCCCCAGATGTCCATGCAATGTTGCAGAAGTGTATCAACCAAGGCAGCCCTACAACATCCAGAGCCTTTAGTAACTCAGGGTGAGCCTCTCCTGAGTTGTTGCTTCAGCTACCACCTAATCTCGTTCCATCAGCTGCCTCCGAAATACCACAGGCTAACCAAGCCTGACAGGACTCCTCCTTCAGCTTGACGGTTTCACCATCTGGTTCAGGGCTTACCAGCACAACAGACGCCAGCCACTTTGTGGCCACAGCTCCTTGCAGCTTCCTTGTCAATGGACATGCACAGCCCATTTGGACTCAGTGTTTCAAGGCTCCCTCGGAATGATTCCAAAGTTTTGACAGAGTGGGTAGTTTAGGATCTTGCTTCTGCCTGACATTCCTCACTATATGTTTAGGTGGATGATACTGAAGAGACCAGGTGAGTTGACAGCTCAGCTCCGCTCTTCACCTAAGTGTCTAGAACATAGGGCCGCAGATACAATGATACCATTACAGAATTGATCATCGACCTGCAAATGAGAGTAGCCTGGTGCCACAATATGGGCATGTTCAATATGGGCAAGTCCAATAACAAAAGTCACTCAGGTTCAGCTCAGGCAGGCTGTTCCTCCCAATCACACCCTTGTAAGGGCTCACTTTCATTACCTATGTGAGCACCGAAGTCTTACAGTTGGATGAGGGAGTCACCGGATGGAACACCTTCAAGCACCCCACTCACTGACCCAAAGAAGACTGTGTACTCTTAATTATCATTTGGTTGATATGCGCAAACAGTCAGGACCTGTTCCCCAAACTGATGGTGCAGGAAAGCAACCTTTTTGTTCACAACAAGCCGAAAGGGGGATACAAGAGTGCCCATCCCTTCCCGCTGCCTCTTACCAAGCACAATTCCAGACTGAAACAGAGTCCAGCAGGTCTTTAGAAGACTGGTTCCAGAGACCAAGATGAAGTGAGTCCAACTATATCTAGCCTGTATCGCTCAACCTGAATTACTACCTCAGGCTCCTTCCCAAGCAGAGAGGTGATGTGTCACAATTGTAAACCTCTATACCAGGGGATGGAACTGTCAGGGGCTACACCCCTAACTGCTGCCTGACACACATTGCACCCGGCCCCTATGGTGCTTCCTGCAGCTGGTGGGCCTACAGGAGGGTCCATTGCCCTTCTTCAGGCTGCACCCAGCTGGACTAACTATACTAACATTTAGTTAAACATTGCTTAAGCTTAAGAAATGCTATATACATATATTTTCCTATAGTCAGTACAACAACTTTAGTGTTGACATCTTCAATTTTCAGATGTCGAGCTTACAAGAATCCATAATTTTTCTACAAGTACATACAACGCTGTCTCTTGGAAATGATGTTTATATACAGCTTATGGTGAATGGCCTGAACTTTATCTGTTCATTTAGTAGAATCCTCCTTAAATGCAAGAGCTATTTTAAATAAAGTGAAGGGAGTCATGCACATACAATATGTGGCATCTGATAATAGCATCTGATAACTCACCCTGCATTTGTTTTGAAAACAAATCAGTCATTTAAGTGCATCAAAGACACCATAAATGACACAATGCAGAGCAATAATACATTTTAATAAAGACCCTCAAGCTAGATTGATAAGATTTCAGGGTTTGCAATTTGTCTGTACTGCATTATACAAACACGATCACCAGAAAACTCATTAATGTAAAAAGTCAGACACTTTTACAAAGCAAATCTGTATAGCTCTCAAGAATTACTGGAGAGTTTTTGGCTTAAAGAAAAATGGTCGGGCAAGAATGTGATGGCTGCAGCTGCTACTGCTTTCCATTTTAAGTGCTTATCAGTGACTCACTTGAAGTGAGACAAATTTCGTCTCTTTCAACTGTAACATTTTGCAGATTTGCTTTACTTCAATACAGAACTTTAAAACATATAAACCATTATACTGGACATACTAGGGTTTTCTGTTTTCTTTTCTCCTACAGCTACCTAATTATAAGCAGCACTTAGGCAGTGTATCACACCAACTGGGATTTTAATAACTGTTGAGTCACCAGCTGTGAACTATTAAGAAATGATGGTGATGACCACCAAATTGAGAAATCAAATTCCCGAGCAACATCCAGTGATGCCCTCCATACAGCTGGATCAAATCATAGCTTGTTTTCTAACAACTGCAGTGTGACAGCACATGGTTGTTCTAACACAGCCATAAACCTGTGATATGACTATTGGCATTGACCTCCTTGAAATGACAAATGGCTAGAAATAACACAAATGAATGCTCTAGAAAGTAACTCATGCTTAATGGTTTTGAAACTATAGAAAGGTTTACTCACCCTATACCAAACAATCTCACGCAGCCTTCCATCAGTTTTGAAGTTACACTTGAGAGTAACAGTCTCACCAACAACAACAGGAGGCAGGGGCTCTATGGTAACTGTCAAATATCCTGAAAAAAGAGAATGGAAACAAAACCTTTTAGTACAGTGAGATACGATAACAACCTTTTCTGAAAACGTATATAATTTAGTGGAATTTCTATTCTCTTCTTTTCTTTAGAAAGGAAATCAGTAGTGTAGAATTAATAGATTCACTTTGGGGAAAATGTCATTTTTTCATATACAAAACATAGAACATGTTACCATGCAGGTCTTGATACCATCCCTTCCCTGATAGGCACATAAGTTATAGGTTTACAGATTAAATCAAACAAATGAGCTACAGTGCAACTTCTTGTAACTTTTTGCCATACACCAGGTTTGGCAAGAAGTTGTCTATTTGATGCTCACACCATTATTTTCATTGGCTTCATCCAGCACATTTGGTTGTGCAACGTGTTTTAAGCTTTCCAGCAGTTATTTTTTGAAGTTGTTTGCCCTTGAATACAGATCCTCCTTCAACCTCTAATAGAAGTAAAGCCATCTCAGCAGCATCATGACAATGAATAATTTCACATACGTAGTCAGTAAAAAACATGATGAAAAATGTCAGACCCAACATGTTGAAAATATGTTTTTGCTTCTGATAGGGGCAGCTGAACCATAATCCATATACAGCACCATTTTCTTACACTTCAAAATCACAAAATACACAAACTCTAATTTGTCCCATGCAACATACAACCTGAAGCTGCCCAAATTTATTATAATTGAAGATTAAATGAAAGCTGCTGTGATAAAAAGTCACAGAACACACAACAACAAAAAAACTACATACACACAGAAAAACAGCAAACGCAAAAGGAGAAAAAAAATTAAGAAAAAGTAACTGCCAAATACAAGGTCAAACTCTTTAAAGATGAATGCTTTATTGTACCTGATAATCAGTCCTTTGCACACACACACACACACACACACACACAAAATATCACACAGAGCTGCAGTTTCACAATTCAACAATTCAACACACACGAGGTGATAACAGAACAGCACATCAGCATAAGCGTGAGATTATATCGCCCAAATAAAAATGGAGTGATACAAAGGCAATTACCTGGTGATAATGAGAAGACCTGAGAAAAAATAAATACATCCAAAAACTGTCGGGGGGAGGGGACTAAACACCGAAGGTGGATAAATTTAAGGAAGGAATATTTGTGCTAACAGAGTTAACTGAATCAAAAAGAATGTATTATATCCACATAAAATCCTAAAAGATATAGTATTTAGTTTATGTATTAGCAATAATCTCTTTACATCTGGCTAAACCAAAACAAAGCAGTTAGTATAGGCTCATTTCCAATGACAGACAAGCAACCCTCTGCCCAACATATCACCAGCTTCAGCACATTCAGTATTTAAGGAGGAAATTATATCTCAGAAGATGGATATGAAAGTGAAAATAGAAAACAGAATAAAATGGCACTCAATGGACAATATTACTATATAATATTGACATACTGACATAACTAACAGAACATTAAGGATATCAGTGTTTTACAGAATTCCCCAGGTGATCAGTGTAAGAAACAGACAACTCCAGAAACGTGTAGCATGAACAGTCCACTGTAGGTACCTAATTATAAGATGAAAAAAACACTCTTTCTCCTTCCGTGCTGGGGAAAATAGTGATCAGAGGCAAAATGTCTTTTCAGTATCTATCTCACTCACTTGTGAGTATATCTCAGAAATTCCTTGCATTTTTGAAGATGGCATATAAATATGCTCATGGTCTTGTGAAAAGAATGTAATTCTGTTTTATCACACCAACTGGTCACAACAGATGGCCGCCCCTCCCTTAACCTGTTGTACCAGAGGTTTCTTCCTGTTAAAAGGGAGTTTTTCCTTCCCACTGTCACCAAAGTGCTTGCTCAAAAGGGGTTATATGATTGTTTGGGTTTTCTCTATTTTCTTTATATTATCGTAGGGTCTTTAATTTATGATATAAAGCATCTTGAGGGAATGTTGTTGTGATTTAGGGCTATATAAATAAAACTGAACTGAACTGAACTAAATAAAAGACACAATGGTAATTTAGATATTTAGAACTGGTTTGTAAACTGATGATTGTTTCTCCAAGGATGTTAGAGGTGGTAAGTAAATTAAATTTACAAATATAAGTGAAATTCAAAACAATTGGCTATTGCTCTAGACCATAAGCATATCAAACTAAAACCAAAACAAATGGACATGTCAGACATGCCATTAGGGACACTACAGCCAAAAAAAAATAAAAAATCTCCTGCCACAACCATTAGTCCACACTAGCATTATAAAATATCATGAACTGAATGGCCATAACACAATACAGTAAGCCAACTGATTTTAGGCCCACCATTGTGATGAGAGTCTTTACTGCTGTTCTGCTGCGCTCCTCTGGTTTTTACACAATAAAGAAAACAAGGGCGAGCAGTTCACACTGAGCTGAAATTAAACAAATATTTTGAATATTTTTATTTTTTTGGGTCCACTGACTGAACACTCTAGCATGAACTCTACCATCTCCATGCTATTTTCACTATTTTTTGCATCCTTTTGTAAACACCAGAAGAGCAAAACACTGAACTCCAACACAGAGGAGCATTTCATTTTCTATAGTACACTGTCTGACTTTTTTTTTTAAATTTCATGATGAACCAAATGTTTTCAATTTGTGAAAACTCTGCACTGCAGAGTTTTTTAGGCCAGTTCAAAAACTCATCTACTATGAAATCACACACAGTATACCATTCTCTTGCTGAGAGGCCTTCCCTGAATTAGACATCCTAGATGGGAGCATATGTTGCTCTAAAACCTTTAGCTACTTTTAAAGAACAACTGATAACAAGCCAGATGGTCCCACTTCTTATTAGTCTGGAAGATCTGGTGTCTTTTTGATTTGTCTGACCACAGAACAGCTTATCATTTTGTTTCAGTCCATTTTAAATGGGCTGTGGCCCAGAGAAGACAGCAGCATTTCTGGACGTTCATGTATGTCTTCTTCTCTGCATAATAGAGCTTTAACCTGCATCTGTGAATGGCACAGTGAACTGCATTTACAGGCAGTAATTTCTGGAAGCATTCCTGAGCTCGTGCAGTGATTTTCATGAGAGAATCATGCCAAGTTTTAATGCGATGTTGCCTGATGGCCCAAAGATCACGGGCACTTAACACTGATTTTTGGCCTTGACTTTTGTTGATGGAGATTGCTCCAGATTTGCATACTTTTAATATTATGTACTGTACCTGATAAGAATTTCTTCACAATTTCACAATGAGCTATGTTGTTCTGAAATAGTTTGCAGTTGGCAGATGCCGTTTTCGCAGGCTGATGAACCTTGTCCATCTTTAAGAAATTCTGCCTGCCTAAATGCCTTTCTTTTCACCAATCCTGTTAATGACCTGTTGCCAGTTAAACCAATTAGCTTCAAAATATTTCTTTTTAGTACCAATTACCTTCCCAGCCTTTTGAGGCCCATGTGCCAACATTTGTGAGTTTTACTGTCAAAATCAACATGAGCTGAATAGTACACTTTCTCAATTTGATATAGTTTCCATTATACTGTGAATAAAAATATGGGTTTATGAGACTTGAAAGTCTTTACTTTCTGTTTTTATTTAGATGTTACACAGCATCCAAACTTTGTATGCATTAAAGAAAATGTCATGGAAGTCAAATTACACAATGTATAAGCCAAAAAAAAACTTAAGTTTGTTCTCCAACATGATGAGACGAACATTGGGACAATATAGGTGAGCCACGTGTTTCAGCAATTCTGTGCAAAACTTTACCAGAAATCCTTGATTCTTGGTGGCACTCGCTAGTGTTCTCCTCTGATATAGAGTCATGTGAAAAAGAAAGAACAACCTCATTGCTTTCACAGGAGTTAAGAGGGAAAGTAGCAGCCAGGTGTCAACTGAAAGCCTGTGGTAAGTCTTTAAGAGAGCCGTGCATAAACAAATACCTGCGAACTTGAATAGACTGAAGAGGAATAAAGAAGAGTGAATCAAAATTCCTGCAGTGTGAAGTGAGATTGATAAGGTCACACAGAAAGCAATTATTTCAAGTTATTTCTGCTAAATGTGCTACAGGCTACTATAACACAACGGAGTCCTTAGTTTTTAAAAACAGTTTTTTTTTCTTTATTTCATGTGACTGTAGTTACTATCTTATTCACCATGATTCACGTGAGCTTGTTTGCCACAATTTAGATGATAAAATTATAATTTTTCCAGTATTCCTTTGATAAAACTACACTGTTTCTCCAAAAAGGAACAAAGACATCGGAAAACATGAATTCCTATAAATAAGTAATATGTAAAAGTACATAAAACTGACATAGTTAAAAATAAAGAAATGTAAAATAGGTCTCGGGTATCTTCACTGGTAGACTCAGCTTGTCTCGCATGTCAGTGCACCTAGATATGCTTATTAAGGAATCTTAATTTAATCAGCAGGCTGAAGAGATCTTCTCTCCAGAGTCAAATTGAATGGATAAACCTTTTCGGGGACTGCATGTCATTAACACAGAGCTGATGCTCTTACGGAAAATCCTCACCACTTACTATGAACCCACTAGAGGAGCAGGCTTGCCTTGTAAATGTCTCTCTGCGAGTTTTGCAGCGAGGTGGCGTAAATGCACATTCAAAAAAATAAAAAATAATAATAATAATTCTGTGGAATACAGTATTAGCCATTCGCCAGGAGACAAGTGTGTGTCTTGCCTTCAGTAATGGACATATTTAGTTATAAGTGGTAAATGGTGTTCTCTTTTGTGGTTGCAGGGATTAATTGTGAACAATTCACTGACTATGTGGCACAGAAAAAAGCAGCATAGTCACCGACATAAAAATGCTCCAAAGCATATGGAGAGGGATGAAGAAATTTTAAAAGAGCACATTACATGGGTTATGCACCAGAGAAGTTCACATTTTATATGATCCCTATGAGAAACTGGAGCAGCTTCAGTCTGAACATACCAAGACACGAGGGCACAATTCCCAAGCAATTAAATAAGCGCTGAATGCCATCCAAATGACTTCATCAATTAAACACATTTTATTTACCCATTCTCACTTGAAAGTGTTCCAGCAAAGCTACATCCCTTGTTGTGATTGATGCCGTAGTTAAAACGCAGACTATGAGGAAAATCCACATAGCAAAAACTCTAAAGTGTTAATTCACTCTGAGAATACAAACCCACACTGGCAAGTTTCTTCTTTTGTTTTTGTTTTTTTTTTCTTAACCACCCATGAGATAAATTTACAAAACACTTCAATGTTGTGATCGTTTAGACAGCTGTCTGCAAAACCATATCTGCTCTGAGTGGGCATACAATTCTCCAATCAGCCGTTGTCCATTCGAAAAACACTTAATATAAAATCTACAGCACAATTTCTCCACAGTTTTTCATGTTTTTATGATTCCACCATATTACAGTTTCCACTACTGTTGCTTTTATTGAAGCAAAACATATGCCTCACTCTAACCTGACTTACCGATTATGAGTCTGTTCTCATAATCAGACTCATGATACTGTGGGGATGAGAACATGAGTCAATTTTCATTCCCACAGTGTCATCTCAGAGATACCCACAAGATGTTCTTTTTAACACTGTGGGTACTGTTATCATATAATGTGGTATTTAAAGCAAACCATGATCTTTTTCTAGGCAGTTATAGTACACATGTAGCTACTTTATTGCTTCAGTATCATGATAAGAGATATATTTTTGAAAAAAATTGGGAAAAATGTAGGAGACCATTAGTTCAATACCAATTTTCTTCATAAAAAAGCCTTCATACCAACATTTCTATCACCAATTAGGTGTGTGACCACCTGTGTATACGTGTATATATGATAAATTGGAATGTGGCCTTGAATGTGTTGCTAATAGCATTAACATTAAAAAGTGTGGTTTGATGACTGGAATAGTGATTGTCAATTTGGAGCCTGCTTCACTTATATGAAACCCTACCCTGGCCTCCTTCCCTTTCCTGGTTAACCTTTTCAATGCCACCTAGGTGTGGAGACTTACTATTAAGCAGAAGGCAGCCTATCTGGAGATTTACCTTAGTGTAAATCTCCAGATAGGCTGGGTGTAACCTTAACTTTCCTTTCTGATTCAAATATCCATCTAAAAGAGGCTGGGCATTTAATTATAATTCATTTGAAGCTTAATATTAATGCTAATGATGTTTTATTTGTGTATTTTTTTTAAAGTCAGCATTGATCATATCGGATGTAATTTTAATTAGCGACTGAAACTGTGCACTGATTAATTCCCATACCCATAAATCCCAGTATTTCATCCACTACATTACTGTGACTGCACAGACTTACTACTATACAGTCAATACTATTTATTCAGATCATTTATTTAAATTATCTTTTGAATATTTTAATACATAAGACCTCACATAAGTCAAACGTATGTAATAATGCAATGTTTTGCTGTATTAAACAGTTATTGGTCCAGAGTTATTTCGTTGCTTTGAAAAGTTTAAACCTTACATGATGTCACATCACTTGATCCATGTATCAGGTGACTACTGGGGTTTTTGTGTGTGTGTTTCTGCTTTTTTAATGCTGCACAATATTGAACCTTTCAGCGATATTTGGCCCTGCCTCTAAAGGAAGTCTCAAATATATTGCTAACGGTGCTCACAGCCACCTATCCATAAGCTTTATCTGCATGAATCTGACACACCGCTCGGCCTAAAATCTAATACTCCCAAACCACAGCAGTGGCTCTCACATGGTGGCCAGAACCAACAGAGCTTCTGTTGCAAATAGTTCCAATTAGTGAGAGGAGAGACTGAAGAAATGTGCACGGACATTTAAAACACACCTGATCAAAGAAAAATGTTCAGCACCCTTGGAGAAGCTAACTGCTTTAAGGGGAGATAATTTATTATCACTGAATGTGAGGTTAAGCTCATTGTTCTACAAAAAGAACATCCAGAAAATCCTTGAAATTACTGGTTGAAACTAAAAACTGTTTGCCAATGAAGAAGAATACTAGCAGATCTCTGTACGAGCACATAGGCAAGTGTGGAGTGGCCAAAGAGTGCATGGCATTTAATTGGCTCATATTAGCTGGTTGTGGAGGCAGACAAGGCCTCCGGCTTGTCTTAATCCATCAGAGGCGCTGTTGGAACAACATCTAATGAGGGCTGCAAACTATGCTTTCTCCCATTAATAACAGCAATTTGCCAAGATGCAATGAGAAAACAAAACACAGCCAATGATGGACCGGCCCAAAATGTGCCTGTTATTGTGCTCTGTGATTTATGGCTATGGCCTACCTTTGCTTAGATGTCAGTGCGACTTAATGTATGAGAAAAATGGATGACTGAGTTTCTCAGAGCGCCTCCTCAACTGTGCCTTCAAGCAATGTAAACAAACAGAACTGATTTGTAGTGTCGAAAGCATGTTTGAGATTATCACTTTCAGAAAAGAAAATGAATATGTGGGATATGATGTGCCGATTTGAGTCCAAAAACCGAGTACAAGGATTGGGGATTGATTCAATAGATTTTTATTGGAACAGCAAAATATTTTACACCATCACACACACATTCATGTGTAATTAAACACATAAAATATGCCATGTAAGAGAGTCAGCTATAAATGTCTACAAATGTGGACCCATCAGGTAATCGGTAAATTCATCTGCTAACTGCATTTCTAAAATTATGCACTGGATTTAAAGGCAGTGGTTCAAAGCTTGTGGGCAGTGATGTGTTTTTAATAGGACGGGAGGCTCCTTGGAAAATGTCACGACTGATATGTGTTTTACAATGTACTGCTCGCAACAAACACATTTGTAATATCTGTGTTTAATCACTGTTCTTGCAGGTTTGTTCCAAAAAAATGAAGTCCAAAAAGAAGTATACTTGCATAAATTGGATATATTACATGCCATTCTTAAATGTATGACTATTTATTCATTAACAAATTCAGTCACAATTAAATCTCAAAGATTCCAAATACAGATAAATATCAGAAAAAATACCCGTTTCACACGCTCTAATATACTAATATAATAATAAAACATACTTTTTTATTTTAAGAAGATGGTTTCTTACAGTCATTTTTGAACCTTTCACACAACACAAAGAAAGAAATAGCTTTGCTTATATATTTTTTTCTCCTTTTGTCTCTCATTTTGTTTCCTGGTTGTCCCTCTATGTCTGAGTCGCTTCCTTCTCCTTCCTTTCCTGCTCATTCTACCAGCATGCTCACTTGTAGATCATCAACCCATCTCCAGCAGCATATCTATACCAGCTCTCCGGTCACTCTCTGCTAGATTGTTCTGCATAAGACAGGCTACATTTAGGTCTCCTTGCCTCCTTGTGCTACGTAGTTAACTCCCCATGTTTTTGTTTGTAATATTACTCTCCTGTGCTTAGATCCACCACCTCATCACCTGTCAAACCAACTCTGTTTCACTCCTCTTCTTGCCTACGGCTCCATTCACTAGCCTGACCCGCTCTCCACCTGTCAACCACACCAAACCCCTTGGTCACCTGTCTGCGAGTGTACAAGCTTTCAACGCTCCCATCTAACAACCCCTTATTAGGTGCCTATGTCAGCTTGTTCAAACACCAGCAGCACTCTTGTGTCTGCTTGCTCCACTTTCTTAACCGCGCTATCCTTACTCCAGTAACCTTAAACACATGTAACGTATGAGTTTCCTTACAAGTGACTCGTATCATTTGAATTTGTATGTAAATAAATGTGTATCCCTACCTTAATCGTAGAGTAGTGTTTTTTTTTTATGTACATCTCTAGTAATCAAAACAGTTCAAGCAGAATGCACCGAGCAGCCAAGCGATTTGTCTGACAGCTTGTGGTGCCTTATTATTCTCTGTTGTTAAGCTGTATCTACCTCGGTTGCTGCATCCCCCCAGATTTCACAAATGTCATGGTGTCAAAACCAAACATGATGGCCCCAACAACCAAAACAAGATTGCGAGAAATTGTCTTTTCCTTTTAACTACACTTATTTTTCTAAAAGCGGGCAACATTCACAAATACCCATGCAGTAGATTCAAGACAGAAAAATAACTATTTTATGCCACATGAATCTTATCCTGTTGAGTGCAATAGATTAACAATAAAGGATTGAGTTTGCCTAATTCATTAAAAAATGCTCAAAAATACTTATTGTTTTTTTTTTTAACTCCATCTTTAACAACGTAGTCAGCATGAATGAATGAACGCTGCAGTGAAGAATGTTCAACACAACTCAGGTGGTGATTTGTAACTGTACATGCAAGCTGAGCTCGGGAAGCGTTGCGTAGCGGGAGAATCTCGATGACTGGATGTTGATTTATTCTTGCCAAGAACACAATCTGTGCCCAAGCGGAAGGTCTTCTTTTGCTAACAGAAATCGGGGAGTTGATTTTTTCAGTCAGAGTGATTTACTGTTTAATGACATGCCTAAGCTTCAAGAGTGTCAGCACCTGGCAGTTGTAATCCCACCTCCCCATGCTCCTCTACACCCATCCACACAGGCACGTGTACACACACACGCACACACACAAGCCCATATTGCTCACAATGAGCCATGTCAGTGGGTCCTCATTCTGAATGGCCTCAGGCATGTGGAATTATTATGTCACTGGTAAGCAGAGTTGAAGCCAGAGAGGAAATATAGCCAGTCTTCCCAGAAGAGTTAGTTAGATGCTGTAGTATGTACCACTCTCAGCCACTCAACAAAAAACTTAAAATCTTACAACCCTCTATGGCTAACTTTTTCTCATCTATATTTGTATTAGTGTACATTAGCCACTGAGTACATATATTTCTCCTTTTTTTGCTGTGAAGTTATTACAGTAAAGCACTTTGAGTTACATTCATTTTAAAGTTTTAGAAAATAAATACCAACACAGAAACATGTTTTCCTCTCTCAAACCATTAAGGGAAAAAAAAAAAAAAAACACTCTTGAGAGATACAAGGTTTAAATTGTACAGCTTTCACAGAAGGCTTGCATGATAGAGACAGAGGATGACCATTGCTGAAGCATGCAAGTAGACCCCAGGGAGTAGTAGTAGTACCAGATTTTCAATGGCCATGCCATCAGGAAAAAGTGGCTCATACAGCCATGTCTGGTGTAGATTATCCAGCTGGGAACTTGTGTATGTGCAGGGACAAATGTGCCATTAGTTTGTGTGTTTTCACTGGAGATTTCAAAATCCTCAGGAGTTTACATGATTTGATAATTTGTATGTCTGAAGAGCACTGCCTGAAAAACTGGAAAAATGGGTAACTAAAAAACAAACAACAAAAACGACTGCGCAGTCCTTTCAACAATAGAAAGCACTTGACAAGAGGGGTCTGCAGTCTGCATAGTGCTTATGTTAGATGTTTTAGCAAAGATGCCAAAACATGAAATGTGATAGTTTACAGATAAGATAATTTTATTGAAACTGATGAGAAAGGAAAACCTGAGAATGAGAAAAGGAGATGATAAGAGTTTGGACATGACAGCAAAGTGGAAGTACCTTTAGCTCAAGAAACAAAGGCAAAATCTACTGAGGTGTGAAAGTGTCAGGTGTCACTGGTGGATGATGTGGATGAATGATGGTAAATGAATGCAAAGTATTAGTAAGGATGTAAAAACCAAAAATAACCTAACAAGTAAGAACGATGGAAGCGGAAGCTTCCGAGAAAGAGAGAAAGAAAGGACCGAGAGAGCAGGTTTTATACCCTTAATCACTCCAACATCTCAGGCACAGCCACATCTCCAAGCTGCTGCTGCTGAAAAACAAAAGGAAGCAGCAGGGAGCACAGAGGCCGGCCATCACAACATATATAAAACAAAGAAAACAAGACCCATAAGATTATACTACTATATTCCTATATATAGTCTTAAGCACAGAAATCTGTCTTTCTGTTGATATGTGCTTTTAAATTATTACACACAAAATGCACTCATGTAGAAAAATGCAATTAAAGCAATCTATTCCTCCTCCTAACTTAACTGATTCATTATATTGGAATATCTGGCAAATTTTATGAAGATAAAGCCATGCTTAGACACACCAGTAGAATAAAATGCCTTTTTTTAGTTTTTGAAAGGATATTACACGGCATCATCACAGATATATAGATTCATCTGCCTTCTAGCATCATTATTGCAGCTGTGTAAATTAGTTGTTATTGTTGTGGCTGCCAATCTAAAAAATTTTGTTTTGGGAAAAGTGAACCAATTTCTTTTCTTGGTTGAGTTGGTGGGGGTTGGCAGGGGTAGCGTCTCAGCTTTCTGAAGCCAGCTGCAATCAAAAAGACACACATCCATAAAGACTGAAATATGTGCTAGGAAACAATACAAAGCTTTTTTAACAAGTTTCTCTCCTAAACTTATGTGCCTCCTCAAAGCATTAGAAATCCAAATAATACACTCATGTAGGAGGACCAGGAGTTTATGATCAGAGCTGCAACTCGGCCACCTCCTAAATATTTATGTGAAAGAAAAACTGAATGATGCACACAATATCAAGCAAAAAATCTCTACTTTAGGGTGAGGTAAAGAGCTGAAAGTGCATTGTTTCACAATTGGTTGGATTTTGAAATAATACTGTAATTTTCAGCTCTGCCATGGTACTGACTTGACGGTTGGTTAGTGGACATATAAATCTGACCAAATTCAAGCAGCCACGTAGAAAATGGTCTTATTGACACTTGACCATGAAGAAGTATAACAAAATGTAATATTCTTTTGAAGGTATCTGCAGTAAGTGAATCAGCTGCAGATGTGCACTGAAGCAGATAGTGGCCTAAGTGTCTCCTCAGCTTAGAAGTGTTTATTTTGCCTGAAAAATTAAGTGGACATCCACATTAAAGACCAAATGTGTTCCCAAATACCACTTCAACCCTCAAAAAAGCAATTTATCAAATAGCATTTATGATTCTATTCACTATTTTTTACTCCAATATTCGTAAAAGCCTCTGGTACAAAAAGTGTGGGTGTTTTACATGTAAACTCATCACTGACGGGGCAGGAGTCACAGTTCAGTTTTAGGGACAAACAAACAGGCAAACAAACACATGATAATGGCTGGCTATATAAAAGATGAATAAATGATAGAGTTTGAACACTTGTTTAGTTTTTATGTTCTCTTACAAAAAAGGCAAATTAACAAGGAATGGAATTGTGATAAAGACATGGCTTTTTGTACCCTCTACAAAATAATATCCATAAAACACTACCTTTTTGGTTTGTTTGGATTTTCCCCATTAAATACAACAAACAAACACAGAGTTAAGAAAAAAAAATAGCACAGAGCCTAGGAAATAGATATTCCAGTGTGCCTTTAATATGGTAAATGGGTTCGAAATTAATGAAAGGCCTCAAAGAAGTCATGATGTTGTTACCAAGGAAGCAAGTTGTCCTGGTAACCCAGAGACAGACTCGCTAGGGTATCAGTAACTGTTTGTGCATTCAATCTGTAGACCTCTGCATCACCTAGGGTCGTGAGCAATGGCAGGAAATGAGGGAGGCGAATGTGGAAAAATGACCATTCTGAATGTCAAATGGCCAGATTTGAGGATTGTATCCCACATGCAGGGAACGTAAACTGCAGACTCAATTTATCATAGTGGAATTGCTACTGTTACAAGGAGGCAGTTTTTTTTTCAGCGACTATTCACAACACCTCTGCAATGGTTTGCTCTTGTTCTATCCACTTTGAAGTCCCACTCAACCACTCTAGAAATGCAATCTTCCACGGGCAGTGATGTTTTTCTTTTATTACTTCTTTATTCAAACCATTTTAATGTTGAGGCCAAAAACGAAGAGATTTCCTTGATGTCCCAAAAGGTAAAAATGGGAGGAAGAAAAACTATTGCCATTGTGACCTCAATTAAGACGTCTACTATTGAGTGCATTGCGTTTACCTGACAAACATAACCTGCAGGGTTGTACTGTTACCTCAGCCCGGCTTTCTGGTATTGTATTATACATTTCTATTAACTCTAGTGGCCCTCAAAATGAGTCTTCCTTCTTTGTATCATCATCTTTTTTTTTCTTTTTTTGCTTATGGCAGTGTGTATTGTATGTTGTACTTCTTAAAAATCAAACAATTGTGTGCGAGGCAGAAAATAGATATTCTGTCATCTGTCTAGCTTCATTTAAGGGTAGCGGAGTCGTGGTGAGTGTGATGAAATGAAAAACCAGAGTGCATAATCTTCAATCTATTCTCATACAATTATCATACAGAGAGATAAATGGAAGTCGGAATGGATCTTATTCTTTGAAAAATAAAATTGTAATGTACAAGGTGTAACTGTTACAAAACATTATAGTGTGGCAAACTTTAAAGGAAGCACACTAGAGAAGCTACATAAATCCTTCTCTCTATCACTAAAGGTTCCAAAGGTTTTGTAAGATTCACAGTAAAGTGCTGTGTTCATGGACAGAGAATGATCAAAGTGATAATTGAAAGAAATCTGCTGGGTCATGTAGCTCTTTTTCTGTTTTTTCTCAGAAATATCAGCTCAAGTTCAATATACTAAAGGTTTTTCATCCAGCATAGTTGAATTGCTATAGCAGAGAATTACTTAGATACACAATATCAAGTGAAGCTTTCTGACTAGACTGTTGTGATGTCCCCAGGGATTTCACTACTACTGCCGTCTGCCCGAAAGCTACCTGGACTCTGAGCCCATCCACCTGTTAGCCCAGTGCATCAGCACCAATCTGGCCATTGCAGAGGGTGTAATCTATAGTTGGTTATTACATCAAAAGACCTTAAAGGTGAGTAGGGGTTTGTTCATCACTCAAGAACCAAGCAAACTGGAAAGGGGGATAAAAATGAAACTCAAATGCTGATTTATCAGCACAGTGGTGAGGATTAAAGGACTGCCAGTCCCCTGCCTGTATCACCGACCTAATGCCTGCATGCTTTGTTTCAGCAGCTTTTAAACCCCCACCGTCTCCCAAGATGCGCTTCATCACTTCAGTAAAATCAAGCCTTTATCTGACCACGTTGCTGTAAAACTGTGCCGCAAACGAGATGCACAAGCCTTTACGCAGTGATCTTGCTCACCACTAGTGTAGGTGAATTGGTGAGGCACACATCTGTGTGTGTTTTTCCCTCTTTTTTTCCCCAGTTCAACCTTTCATGTCAAACAAAGGAGAAAGGGGACACGCCCAAACCCAATTACAAGGTTTGTTTTGTTTAGAGGGCTGAGAAGGAGGAGACCACTGTTTGACTGCTGATAAAAAAAAAAACAAAGCAACACTTTCCGCCCTGTTGTTTTTTTTCTTTTAAACAGCCATTTTAGCACTACTGTGCTTTTGTACTATGTGGAATTGCATCCCCGTTGTCACACTAAAAGCCATATAAAGTAAATACTCAGCTCACCATCAGAAAAATTCATTGCAGGGTGGGGTGGCAAACTAGACCTGTATTAAAACTGCCAGAAGAGGAGACAGCTGTCCCAGCCCACGTTCTTATGTGATCTCTGCTTAGGGAGCAGGCTGGTATTCCAAAGCCTCATCTGAAAACAAATTAAAGAGGATTAGAGGCTGCCACTGCAGCTCGTCTCCTCTCCGTTCTGGGGAATAGAGTGTCCTGCTGGCCAAAATGGTGACCTTCACACTGACATCCTGTCCTGTGTACAGGTGCTCTACAGCAAATATTAAGGTTATGATATGTCGTCAGCAAAAAAGGTCACCGTATGCTTAGACGTTAGAAGGGTCAAAAAGATTGCATGGCCTGTGATTTAAATATGTGGATGTGTTAAAATTTCAAAAAAGTTAATCTGTTTAAAAATCACAGTGCAAAAAATGATTTTTTGTGTGTTTTGCTGTGGCGGTCTTGCATCCCTTCACCCTGCATTTGAAATTAAACAATCACTATGAGGTGCTGACTCTTCACATTCCCATTAGATGAGTGGTGTAGGAATTGTAGGATTATCCCTAATGCTCTGTCAGTCCTACATTGCAGTCATCATCATACAAAGCTTTCAGTATATTTGTACACGCGGTGTGGTAAACTACCCACTGAAATAGTTGGGCTGCTGTGACGAGGTCAGGTCATTTTACTTGTTACTTGTTACTTGAACAAGTACTGGCATTAAACACAACAGATGTTCAGGACTTCAGATCCTGTCTCAAGGCAAATGCTTGAAATTATGACCAAAACTAATGAGTTTCTCACTAACCTCAGCTTTACCTGATATTCAGTGGCAGGGTTTGTGCACTAAAACCTGTAAAACTATTACTATTATATCAGCTAAAGATCTGCATTTTAACATCCTGGTGATTGTATACCAAGACAGAGATTGGCATATCTGCTCATCGTTGCTGTATCAGCTTGAAAAATATTGTTATATAAGCCAAACACAGACTGCAAAGACATGGCAAAAAACAGCCACAACTCAATAGGGCTGTCTAAGGCTCACTGAATTGCTTGAGAATTTATTTTCTTTCTTGCTTTATCCTGTGCTGAATTACTTCACCCTCAGAAGCACTTTGGTGCACTTGAAGTTAGGAGGTGCATAGGTTAGTGTCAATACCTGAATAAAGGTCATGGTTGCTGATTGAACAGAAACTGTTTTTGATCATCTGTCAATATTTTCCCCCTGTGGTTTCATTTACACCAAGCATTAATCACTCTTCATTAATTCTGGTATCATGTATAATTGTGCTGTCATTTTACCTGCCTATATGTCCATTCCCATTGCCAGCTACTGGTAGATAGGGCAGTCAAAGAAGTCACGGTGTCTATCCTGCGGCTATTTCCCTTTGGTCATACATATTCAAATTTCACCGGAAAAATTGAGTCATTAAATCAGCTAGGGCCCACTGGCAGTAAGATGAATGCCAGCTCTCCACAAATCAGACTAAACATATTGTGGATATTTATGTTGAAATATAAATGAACAGTACAGAAGATCTGTGTGAAAGCATTCATTAAAATGATGAGCAGATGCGTTCATACATCTCTGATTATTGATACGCTGCTGATGCCCCAGTGTCAAGCATTTTGAAGTTCTCATGCCTCAAGTTGTGGCTTATTCAGAGAAAACACTGTCATAAACTGGAATGACTCAACTATCCTTTAGGTCACCTGCTCTTTTTTAAGTGCTTTAGGAGGAAGGCAGAATGGAAGAAAATGATAGAGAATTACGTTTATAGTTTCTCTGAAAGTGCACAAGACTAAAAGTAGATTTAAGGGATTTTCACGAATTTCACAAATTCATCTAATCTAACAACATCCATTATGATTCTCAGTTATTCTTCTAATGGTGCACTCCTGCATGTTATATTGGGTTGCTTTTTACAATTTCCTGCTTCGAGCTGATGTATTTCTGTAGTGAAATGAAAGAAGAAAAAAAACTGAGAGTATAAAGAAATTAAAGTTCGAGAAGCACAAGGTTAGAGAGCACAACCTATGAGTGAAGGGAAGTACCAAGCATTGGTATTCATAGCTGTCCCTCCATTTTGGATCACATTTAGTACTTGGCTGCAGCCAACTGCAGCTCTGACACATGCACATCTCCCCCTCACAGTGTTCGTGAAAGAGCTACTGTGTTAATTGGGATAAACTGTGTTAGGGAGGGGAAATTAATGCACGGCTGTAAACGGGCATAGATGAATCACATCTGTCAGGTTAATTTGATCAAAGGATAGGTGCAGTGCATGTGTATGTACTATTTTATTTCTTGTGCACATCTGCTAAACTGGGCAACAAGCTCAGTAGAAATTACTTCTGTTAGCCATATTGCATATCACACTTATACTACTATATGTACTACTTACTCTAACTGTGTTTTTGTTGTCTACTTAAAGTCTATGTGGCCTGATGGTTTGGGGGGTTTTTTTTATATAAAGATTAAGCCTAAGCTGAGGGATTTCAGTGACCTTGTTAAATGAAGAGATTGTGAATATTGTTATTTGGTAAAAAAAAATAAAATAAAAAAATGTCATTAATAATCACCGAAAACCTGCAATAAAACTCATCATCAGGGGCTTCAATTAATTATAAAAATATTTTTATATAGTAGCATTGCATTATTTGTTAAAAAAGACCACATTTACATCTGCATGACAAGCCTAAGCCAACATTATCTATTTTTATAGATTTCTTTGTTGCCTAAAAGATAACTGAGCCTCAGAAAAGTCAAGGTAAAGTCCTCTGTTAACCACAAAAGAAGTTGGATCAATAAGTCATATGAAAGCCATCAAAATATCTTTACTTACCCTCTAGCTACGAAACCATCGGTCCCAGCTGCTATATTACAGTACTTTTATTTGTTCCATCTCACTAAGTGCACACAAACATTCGCACACATAGGGATCTATATTGGTAAAAAATAAATAAATGGAAAAAAAAATCTAATTTTTACTCCTTTTTAAAGTTCTTTCTAACTTACAGATGGCATTATGAAGCCAATCAGTCTCAACAATTCATCGACATGTTTTGCAGCATATGGCATTAAACCTCAACCTGTTCAATCACTAATAGCTTTGACTTCATTAACTAATTAATGGGTCTATTCTGTTGAAATAGACCTACTTAATAACTGCTTTATTGTATCTAACCAAGGAATTTTGATCCAAATTGAAAGAGGCAGATGCAAAGCTCTCAATGAGAAATGTAAATTATTTTGGAGTTAAGTAGAAATGATGAGCAAATGTGCGCTGTGACTGTGAAACTGTATCGCTGTGAATCTTGATGAAACAGTTGGTGTGGTCCAAATCATAGCTATGTAATCATCTACGAGAACATACCTTATCTGTATAAAAATTTGCCTCAGCATATATTTACTAAATTGGGTAATGGATTTGGTAATTCACAATCACTGTATCAAGTACTTTTTTTTTAAATAATAACATAAAAGCACAAAAAAACAGAAAAGGACTTCGTGGCTACAAGACTCAGCCAATTCAATTTGGATCCAATAATTGTGTGATGGTGTGATAAAAATGAAAATCATCGCAATCTGGACAGCTCAGCCTACAACTGTCCCATACTTGGGTAAGTATAGCTGTAAACTGGTCAATAGAAAATAGCTTAAAAGTTTTCTTTACAACAACTTCAAAAGGCAATATTATTTCTGACAGCTCCTTTCACGCCTCCGAGAAGGCAATAATTGTGTGTAGCGAGTGCGATGAGAGAATTTCAGCCACAGAAGACAGGTACATGTGTCACACAGATAGAGGCTGCTAAACGCTTGGATACTTTTTCTGGTTACTGTCTCGCTTTTTTTCTTTTGGTTACTTGTGTTTGTGCATCAATTATTTTTCTTTTTCAGTCATATAACAAATAATTGAATTTGTTTCAGATGTTGCATGTATATACATATTGGGGGAAAAAAACAAGAAAAGGAAAAAAACAACAACTTCTATTGCCACTGGTGAGAAGACAAGCAGTGATGCTAATTGCCAGAAAGGTCAGAGTGCTACATTTTCTCAGGATTGCTGTGTTCCAGAATCATCTGTGCTCGTCACTCAGCACTGTGGCAGACGGATACCATCTCCATGTACACCAACACTCACAATATTTTCTATTCGTTATTTGCATAAATTCATCAACAAAACACTCCTGGACAATATATGTGATATTTTTTGCATGTCCATTCATAACTGTTAGCTGTGTGATAACTTGTTGCTGTGAAAGATCAGTCAGTGCCTGTTTTACACATCGTGCCTAAGTGTTTTCATACCATGGGTCTTTGTTTTTGTCACTTTTCATTTTTCAATCTTATGCTAGGAGTAAGTATGATTGTTTAATCACAAACCAGCAGGGGAGGGGATGGTGACTGTTTGAGGGGCAGAGTAATGAAGGTATAAAGCTAAATGATGGAAATCCCTGCTGTCACCCACTGTCCCTGCAGCATGTTCACAAAGGATGCTCATCTGTGTTATCCTCACACCTTAGCAAAGCTGTCTAAATAAGGAACACGAAAGACATCCTTGGCAAAACCCTGAACTTGTCCACAAGGTCGGCTATCCCCCCCCGGGCGCTGTGTTACTATCATGGGGGTCTGGCGCAGTCAGGTGTGAACATCTGCACTAGAGGTAGTGAGAACTAGACCGAGGCTTGACAAGACTCTGTCTCTTTTTATCAAAATTTTGACAAGGCAATCGAGAAACTCCAAACACATTTCTGAGAAAACAGCATTGTCCGTTTCTGTCAAACCATGCCTTTAATCTATACACATAATTTCAGTAGAGCGGTTCAACTGACAAAGACAGAAGAAGCATGACTTTTATGTGTAAGCAACAGGACAAGGATGACACAAGCAAGTCTTTTTAAATTTCGAAAATCTCTACATCTGCACAAATAAAGCATAATTCAACTCTATGTACAACTGAGTTGAAATTGCAACAGTTTCAGAGGATCTACAAGGGTATCCTACAGAGAAATAGCAGGACGGAAATCTGACAGAGGTAGGTTTAAAGCTTGGGCAAACATTTTTTTCAAATTTGAACAAAGATCCATTTTATTACGTTTCAGTATCTTGTAATTCAAGTGGTTTGAGAGAGACTGAGATTATTGCACCTCATTCTAAAAAAAATGTAGCTCATGACAAGAAGAGCATAATAAATCTGGGTAAACATCTAAAAAGAACTTCATTTAGAAAAAAACGTGGTAGTGCAATGGGTTAAACAGAGGACAGAAGGAAAGAACACTAGCACTGAATGTTAACATGAAGTGATACTGAAATCACATTTTGTTCATGTCCTTTGTGTCTCAGCTGGTGTGTGTGTTTTATTGACAGCAAGTGACAGGCTTCCTAAGTGCTGTGTTAAACTATAGAAAATGAGATACAAGTAAACACACTTTTAAACCAGCTGCATGACCTGCTAGAGCACTGTTAGTGTTACTAAAGAAACGACAACGGTTCACAGCAGTAGCTTCTGCCCAGACCCATGTGAGATCTGCAGGCATGTTTATGTGCTGTATAATGTGCTGTTGTTGAGCATCTACTTAGCTGTCTAGCCTGCAAAACGACTGTAGCAGTATGCTTATCCCCTGTGAATGTTTGTTTGGTCATTTATTCACAAAGCTTAAGGTGCATGACTGGGCTTTTTATGTTTGTCACTTTAAAGAAAGGAGACAAACAGGAAAGCTAATGGAGTTTTTTTGTGGTTTTTTTAAGTTCCTTGCTGCTGTGCATCAGCCCATATGAAATCAGTATATCTATTTGCCATTCCAATGACACAATGCTTGGACGTGATTTTGCTGCCTTGAATATATCAATTTTCATGTCAATCACACAAAAGTAGAGGGTGCCCTCCTAAAACCAAAAAGACCTAATGTGCACATTTCTCCATCATGGCTTTGATTTGGAAAACATGTGATAAACACATTTTTTTCTGTAACAGACTAGAAAAATGTGAAGTGACTTCCAAACTTTGTCAAAATCTGCTCATTCTTGAGTGTTAGTGCATTATTGCAATAATTCAGGGATGTTTGGAAAACTATGCAGCTGTGTGAGGTTGCTGACGGTTACCAAGGTGCTGGGACAGACAGATCCCTGTTACACATCTTTTCTCTTGTCAGTCTGTTTAATTCCCCCATCTACAGTGACACTCTTCACATACAGTTGTCTAAATGAAAAATGTTCTGCATTTTCAAGCCTCCTGTTAGTAAATGTATTCATTTGATTTTTCATCTAATTATTATTCACTGATGGGCCCACACCCCCAATGACAGGTGATATCCTGTGTCCCAAATATCAATTTTAATGTCGCTCACCAGCTACAAACACATCACAGTGACTCCTGGGCTTTAATATATTATCTTGTGAGCTGTCAAGTCCAGGGTCTGTAATAATGTGACAGCGGCTCATTGACTTTTAATGGGATGCAATTTGAGCCGAAACTCAGTGTTTAAAGCAGCAACGTGGAAGATGACAGCAGAGTGAGGCCATCGATTCCCTTAACTCGTGATGTTTCCTTGGCTTTTAAACATGGTGGTAGGAGGTGAAAAAGGGAAACTTTCAGTGGAGCTGTAAATCCTCATGATGATGAGGAAGGTAACGCAAAGATGTAGCAAACTCAACTACGCAATGCAGGAGAGAGCCGTCAAAGTCATTCAATGACAAGAAGACAGATGCAATAAATACTAGGCTTTGAGGAGATGATGACAAGGAGCTGTCCAATATACCCGTCACTCAGCCGCGTTTAGTTTGTAAATGTTGTACATGGATGTGTGAACTATGGATGAACTGAAGGGGTATTTTTTATGCTTGGATGAAGAAGAAAATGATATAGCGATTGCTGGTGTTAGATGATGAGGGTGGTATAAAAACAGGGCCATTCTGACATTGCTATTTCTGACATTCATAATGCTTAAAGGACACAGTGAGCATCCAGCATCCTCCTCCCCTGTCGTTTTATGACAAGCTCAGACACTCCACAATCTGGTGGCGCCCAGCTACCATCACTCCAGCCATTATCTTGCAAAACCCATTCCATTTGACCTCTGCAGTTGATGTGCGTTATTCACGACAGGAAGAGCTCCAACATGCACCTCAATTCTGGTGAAGGAGACAGAGGAGCTAAAGGGAGCATGAGTGAGTGAGTGGCAGACAAAAGGTGGACGGCAGAACGAGAAGGAAGCCAAGACAGAGCCAATGACCAGAGATGTGTAGACAAAGCGAGACAAAGTGATGAAGAGATTAACAACTCAAGGGAGAGAGATCACATGCAGTGAGTTGTACTCCTCCATTAAATACCGTGGTCACCTTCAAACAAAAATAAAATGACCGCTGCGTGTCTCCACCCCATGGCCAACACCCCTCCTGCTTCCTCAATGGAGCATAAGTAAACCTCTAATGAGCAGGAAAAAGCTTCTGTGTAGTGGGCAAGATGAATAGATGCAAGAGGCTACTTTACACAGACCGATGCTAGGGCAGTGTCTATCTCTCTGCTCCACAGAAGCGAGCATTCTGTTGAGTCCTTTGGGACCAAAGGGGCCTAAGAGGCCCTAATTATATCATTCAAGTAATTATCCACAAAGCTGTTGTCATGGATAGCCATTTAGTTTGGGTGAAAGCCTCAATAGCAACAAAGAAGCAACTTTAAAGAAAGGTATCTGCCACTAGAATGAAAGCCTTTGAGGAGATTTTTTTTTTGTGCCACATACTACACAAAGAGATCACGTTTACGGAAATGGTCACACTCATTTGTTTATAACATATTTTGCCAAAGGGAGTTCAAATGAGCAATGCTGTTTATCTAGTAAATATGATGTGTGAACGGCATTTCATATTAGGAGATCTTAAAGTCCCTGGCACAATGTTATATTTAAACGTGCCTCTATGCAATGGCACGCTTAAGATATGAGACAGGTTTTCCTCTTGGGTTAGCTTAATAAAAGGGCGCATGACCATAGCAGGGGGCTCTAGTGGTTTTACATAATTCAGTTAAGTGTCAGGATAAATGTGAAACACCCTTTCTTATACAATTCTTTTGACAGTATATTCAAGTGGTTCAGCATTTCTCTTGACAGGGAGTGACTCTTTCTGCTGTCCATACCTTCATCTTCTCTGTAAAACTCCTTTTTAAATTTAGGGACAGGACGGCCCTATCTTTCGAAGCACTGAGCAAAAGTACAATTCACCAACCCGCAGGGTGAACGACGGAATATTTACAGCTACTGTCTTGTAATTTATCACTGGTGATTATTTTCTTACTCACCACTGCATCTTTTATAAAGAAGTGAGATTGTCTTACTTATGTCTTACTCTATAACACAGTTTAACATGGTTATCCTACTCATCAGCTTGTTTGTTCACTGTACATCTCACCTGAATCATTACTACCCCCCCCCCCCCCCCCCCCCCCCCCACCCCCCCCCCACCCCTCTCCTCCCC
>VURO01018658.1:30954-44508 GCA_015108175.1 Pelvicachromis taeniatus | reverse complement strand
TAGCTGCTGCCATAAAATGGAGCTCTTTACAACAAACGCTCTCGGTCGCCGTTGCCATTGGCAGCAGTTTCTGCATAGACACCAGTAGTTTCCCCCCCACTCTCGCGTCCTCGTGTGACGGATTGTTTTCCTCTTCATCTAAACTAAGTACTGTTGACTATTTTCATCCTCTGTGTCGGTTTGCTCTGGTTCAAACTGGAAAGCTGAACAGAAGCCATTTCCAGTGCACTGCTAACTAAACTTGATGCGGTTCAACTATGTGACGTCACTACCCAGAGTGCATTGAGAAGTAAATAACAATGGCGGCCTACTGGTAAATTGGTTTTTATATAAAATGTGCTTAAAAAGAAAACATTTCGCATATTTTAATACCACGTATATATTATTGAAAGCACAGCACATATTTTAGTGCAAACTTGTCATAATAGTCGGGGTTCCCTTTAAATAATAAATGATGCCTCTACATTTCATGACTGCAGCTAACATACAGAGAATGAGTTGTTTCAATGAAATATTTTAGGAGGACCAACAGGGATTATGAATATTCAAGCTTTTCTTGCCGCTTAACAATAACTTCATGTTTCGTGGTGAATTGTCTGCCACCAGAGGACATCATTGTATGAACACACACAATTTTTGCATTCAGGCATAATCGAGGTCCTTTTTCTGACCACATTTCAGATGGATGTAGTCAACTTCTGATGAGGAGTACGCCGGAATACACAACATGACATGTTGTCTTACATCTAGGTGGTTCTCTAACAATTGATAAATATTGATGTTTAATGACAAAATATTAAATATAACAAAAGCTGTGGGTAGCAGACTTTAAACTAAATCAAACATATATTATTGTATAATAAACTTTACAGCATGGACACAGAGGAAAACAGTGGGACCTCAGTGTCTCCACCTTCTCACATTTACCTTCACAGATGACACCGGCGTCCTCACTGTGCCCGCAGTCGTGAGATCCAATCCCTGAGTGGTGGCACTCAGACAGGGTGGATTCTCTGCCTGTACATCTCACCTCATCCATCCAGATGGGCCCTGTGCCCGCTCCAAATTGTGCATTAGTTGCTGCGGAGCGGACCCTACCACAGCCCAGCTGCCTACATACCACCTGAGCATCCTGCGGGCCCCAAGAATCATCACACACTGTCCCCCACTGCCCACTGTGGAAGATCTCCACCCTGCCAGAGCAGGAGCCATGTCGTCCATTAACCAAACGAACAGTCGCTTGAATTTCTGTGTTAAAAAGAAATACATACAAAATATAAAGAAATGCAAGAACACAATAATCATTTTGGGATGATTTATTATAAACTGTAGATCAGCATTGCAATCTACCCAGTTTAACCTACACTTTCCTTCCACTTTAAATTTGTAAACCTGTCGGAAACAAAATGTAGTGTAAACAAAACATTATTGTATAATAGTTTGTGGCTGAAAACCTTCCAGTTAAAATTAAATGGGGATAAGGTCAAACAGGTGGAATCCTAAGTGTATCCTACTTTTTAAATTTACGCAATGATGGCTGCACGCGTTTCTTTGCAGGTCACCATGGTTAACAATGGCAGACCAATGATTTCAAGCATCACCCTTCTTTTAACATGTCAAGTCTGCCATTCTAACCCAATCAGCCTGACATAATGATCTCCAGCCTTGTGCTCGTCAACATTCTCACCTGAGTTAACAAGACGACTACTGAAATGATCGCAGCAGGTCCTTTAATGACAGCAATGAAATGCAGTGGAAAGGTTTTTTTGGGATTAAGTTAATTTTCATGGCAAAGAAGGACTATGCAATTCATCTGATCACTCTTCATAACATTCTGGAGTATATGCAAATTGCTATTATAAACACTTAAGCAGCAACTTTACCAATTTCAAATATTTATGTAATTCTCAAACCTTTTGGCCACAACTGTATTACTACACAACACTGGCCAAATGTTATTGTTTGAGGCTATATAAATAAAGCTCATCATGTCTGAATCAGCATTGGTGTTTCCAACAATCAGAAAGACATCAGCTAAAATGATCTGCCAAGTTGTCCCTCTCACCTTTTCTGTGAGGGTTGGGATGGCGGTACGATGTATCTGAGGGTCTGCAGGGATATTAACCCACCGCTCCCACAGGTGATTAACTGTCCCCAAAAATCCCAGCTGATATATGGACACTTTAAATGTCCTCGCTGTTTGCCTGCTTTCACTGAAGTGTCTGTCTGTGGCAGGCGGAGGGGCAAGAAGATTAATTGAGTCCTGGATGCTTCGAGGGGCCGCGGAGGCCGCGAGGAAGCCTGGACAGGCCAAAGTAAAGAGACCATCCCATTAATATATGATTAATAGCAGCTGCTGCAGTGATTAATTAGTGTTTGTGACAGTAAACTTTTAGCAGGCCTCTGTGCCGTCCTCAGGAATGCCCATTTATCTTTGCAGACCTCCACCTCCCCCTCCCCCTCTCCCCGCCGTCCAGAAAGAGCGAGTAAGTTTGCATATTCTAGTCTTGTCCGATTTCATTCTGCCGCTGCCTGGAAGGAGCGGCCAGGAATGAGGGCTCTCCGACATGATTGATTGCTTTGCTTTTTTATTTGCAAGTTGGAATCCGGAGAAGTTTTTTTTCCTCCCTCTCTCTTTCTCATTTCCTCCCCCACCTCCTCGTTTTACTTCTGTGAACTTGTTCTTCTCCAAACGAGGAACCTCGGGCTCGTTGGTACAGAAATTTCTTCCGGCTCTGCTTTGAAATTGATTTGAATCGCTGGTGTATGAGCTTGTGTGTTTTTCTCACAGCCTTCCTCCCCCACCTCCTCCTCCTGTCTCTGCAGAGCTCAGCCTCACGTACAAGAAAAACTCAGCAACAACCTTCATGCTAAAAGCAGAATTTAGTTAAAAGCTGTTTAATCTGATCACAAGATGCAATAGAATTTTATTTATAATAATCTATAGACTATCAGCTGCTTTTCTTAGATAAAGTGAATAGTTGAGGACTTTTATGGAGTTCTCCAAAGTCTTCAGATATGAGGATCTGGAGGCCTTTGGTAAACCGGTAACAAAGGTTGCAGAGTTATCCGAAATAAATCTTTCTATCAATCATCCATAAGTAGGGTAGATTTTAAACGATCGGCCAGAACTAACCGGCCGCAATGAAGCCAAAAAGTCTAAGATTTGATGCAAAAAAACCTCAAAGTTCATTCAAGGATTCAGCAGGATTATTATTTTATGTTCTGTATGCTGTCTGTCAGCAGCTGAGACGGGAGACGGGATCAAAATGGTGTTTACATGTCCATGGTTTCGGATGTGTGACAGTGTAAGGTCAACTTAACAAAGCCTGAGTTACACAGTATAGAGACCGGTCCATGACATCTGCCAAACAGTTGCTCAGGTAAGTTGTGTATTCTCCAACAGGTTGTCAAAAACCTCCTTGTGATTGCTTTGCTTACTGGTAAATTATTCTCTGAGTGCTCATAAAACAGTGGCATCAGTGTGATGGCTGGATGGTGTCCGTCAGTTCCATTTAAACTTGAATTGGAGCGGTCTGCTAGCAACCACAGCAATCAAAGTTTCTGCCAACTAGTTGGAGAAAAGTCAATTTTCCCAACAGCTGTTTGTCAGGGAGTCACTGAGCGGTCTGTACACCTGAGTGACTCACACTTTAGAAATCATTTTCCCAGATGCTGCCATCATCCTCCAGCAACACTTGCAACGAGTCGGGGAAATTAAAATTTCTCCCTCACGATGGTGGATGCCAGATGGTTGCAGACCAGTCTCTAGGCCGGCGTGTCTAGCTCTTATTCACTGGACCCTCCATCGACAACATTAATGTCACGTGCCCTAAATGTCATATAAATATATATAAGTTGACGAAAGGACGACCCTCCGCTCCCTCTTCCTGTGACCTCAGTGAACATTTTCCTGATCCCGTTATGTCTCACTCACCAGTTTCAGCTCATACTGAATAAAAAATGATGATAAGTTTGTAATTTCTGATTATTTTCAGAGTCAGGAGGATAAAATGGGTTATGGTCAGTGGCGAATGACTCGTCAACCATCACATGTGGTGTCAAAACACCAAGATGGCGACATTGAAAAAGCTCACCGTGGGGCTTCATAAACCAGCTTGTGACATCACGACGGCCATGAGGATCTTTTACACTGTCTGTGATTCGTTAACGTCTCCACTCTCTCTGCACAGTAGCCTCCCCTCTGTGTGCAGACATATGGACGTTAACTGTTATTTTCTGCAGCGTAGGGAATATCACAGATGGTTCGCTCATTTCATGATGCTCAAAAGTTGCTGCCTTCACAGCATCCCTCATAATCAGGAAACACGGTGCTGCTCTGAAACATAAACGGTCTAAATTAAGCAGCGAGAGCACCAAAATTATCCATTAATTGCGTGAAGCTGGAGGTGAGAGAAGCAGCTGCAGACTTTATGTGGACACAAAAGTGTTTCTGATTTTTCACATCAGCTCATAATGAAATACATCTCGAGCTGAGCCCTGAATATTAATCCCTCTCATTACATCTCACACATAAACCCAGAGAGTCCAGACTGTCCTCGCAGTTTTAGCGCTGTTGAGCCATACAGCCTTTAAGTTTGTCTGTGATCCACCAACAGCAGACAGCCCGAAACTGATGCAAAAGATTCATGTTGCTCATGCAATTTATTTAGTTGCATTAGCTGCAGGTAGTTACAGAAGTCATAGGTACTGTAAAGGTAATAGGTGGTGTACTTAAGTTGCGGTAGCTGGTTTAGTTGTAGGAATTGTTGCTGTAAATGTGGTGATGAGTGATTGTTAGAGCTGCAGTAGCTGTGTTAGTTGCACTTGTCATGCAGTGGGTGGTGTACATGAGTTAGCTGGACCTGTTGGTCGTAGTTGCAGGTGTGACTTAGTTTCAGGAGTTGCCACGCACAAGTTGTTTTTTTACAAGCATGTATTTAGTTGCAGCAGTTGGTGTTGTTAGGTGTTGGTGTTGCTTCAGCATCAGTGGTTGTTGGTAGATTTCTTTGGTTGCATTAGCTTTTGGCAGTCGTTGCTACTAGTTTAATTGCTGAAGTTGTGTTTAGTTGCTGTGGATGTAATGGAGGGTAACTTAAGTTGCTTTATTTGTCAGTGTTTGAGTTGATTTGGCTGACCTTTTAATGAAAAACTGTTTCTATCAGGTTTCATATGCTGTGGTCGCCGTGACAACTGTAAACCAACAGGAGACTTCCTGTTGGTTTACAGTGGCCTCATCATGTGCAGTTTGCAGAGTGGTTGGTTTGATGAAAAACGTCTGTGTTTTTGATGAGATGAAGCAGCGGCAAAGCCTTTGCTGAGCTTCTCTCTGCTCCTCGTTCTCAAAGCGTGGCATTCACAAAGAGAGGAATTAATCAGAATATATGGCTTTTAATATAAAAGCCTGTCATCCCTCCCGTGTGTGTTATTAGGTTTGTGGAGGCGAGTGGAGCTGCTGGGATCACAGGGCGAGCATGCGGCCACCTGTACGGCCCGCCTGCCGCGCCACTCTTATACAATAAAAAGCCTTTTCTGGGAATTTGTTGGAGGAGCGTCCGAGTTTTCACGGCGTCTGTGGACTGCAGGAACTTTTCTTTAGATTATCTTCATTGTTTATAATCTCTTTAACTACAGGGGTGAGCGCTACACCTGAACCTCTCCATCCAGGGCCACTGCAATCGCTCTATGGCCCCCCGCCACTAATCCCATCATACCTCGGGAGGACTTGGCTTCTCCCCACGCTTCTCGTCTTCCTCCGCTCCTCTTCTTTAGCACTCTTAGAGCAGCAGGGGAAGAAAAGCAGATTTAGAGCAGATCCATTTCATTTCAATAACCTCCATCTGTCCCGACATCCTTTGCAAGGGGCAGAGTTCAGGATTCAGGACCAGAGGTGGGCTTCATTAGCAGAGCCATGACTGCAGGTTCAAATCACAGAAAACGATGTAAACCTGCAGATCAGATCAACGTTTCTCCTTTTCTGCAGGTAACAGTTTCTACAGCCCGCAGAGCAGGACACAGAGTGATGCTCAGAGACGTATTGTTGGAGCAGCTCTCACAGATGTGTGTGATGACACACCTGGTTACAGTGTTACTGAGCTGGAATTTTAATCCTAAATGGTATACGTAATCATTAATAGCGGCTAATTCTAACTAACTTTGTGGCTTTATGGTGGCTAAATCATGCCAACTAGTTTTTAGTCACTAATACCTACCAAGCAGTTATCAGTGGCTAAACCTAACCAGCTAGTTTTTGTTCACAAAACATAAGTAGCTTCAGTACTCAGACCAAAGAGGAAGTGAAATTTAAAAATGACTCCACGTCTTTAAGAGAGGACTGTAGTCTGCTGTCCGCCAACAAACTGCTTATGTGTGACAGCGAGACACGCAGCTGTCACGGTACTGGGTCTGTGACCCAATGTTTTGTGTTGGATTTCTTGATTATTTGATATTCATTGTTTTGGTTTTCTGTTCATATTATATTTGTAGTACTTGCTCCTGGTTTCAGTCAAAGTGTCTTCCCTGTTTTCCATGTTGCAAATCCAGTCAGTCATGTCTCAGTGTCAAGTCTGTGTCTCTGAGTGTGTGTCTTTGGTAATGTCTTGTGCTTCCTGTTTTACTTTGATAGTCCTTGTCTTATGTCAGTGTATTCTGCTTTGCTTCCTTTGTCAGATTTGTCCCAGGTGTGTTCCCACCTGTTCCACATCCTCTCGTTGTCCTGCCTGTAGCTGTGTCCCAAAACCTGGGCCGCATCCTACGTGGCCCGCATTTGTTGGCCGGTTACATCACAGCGACACGACATAGGCTGTCCCAATTCCTAGACTCCTTCAAATGCGGCTGATAAATGCGGCCTACATTTCCCCGAATTTGTAGGATGGGTCTGGTGTATCCTACGTGGCCCAACATATCCCAGAATTCATAGCGTGGCCCCGCCAATTCCAGTTTCTCAACAATGGTGGCAGCTACTTTGTTTTAATATTACTCTTATTACTCTTTCTGGGTAACAAAATAAACTTTTAAGATATTTTCAGGCGAGAATGTAGCTGTGTAAACTTCAGATATTTGCTCGATTTATCAAGACATCACATATTTGCAAAAGTTTTCCGACGTTTTCGGAGACATCTGTTACCCACCAGCTCAATCGCGGACCATGGGTCGTCAAGGCTCACTAGAGCCGGCGAAAACAGCGGGCTCCCTGCACATCGTCTTCAAATCCCCCGCAGTCCGTGACCAAGCTGGTGGATAACCGGCGTCTCTCACTTTTGCAAATATATGATGTCCTGAGTAAATGGGTTTGTTTTCACTCAGCTGAATAAATGTCAAACAGAAAACTGATTAAACAGAAGTGTGAGATGGTAGCGAATTTACTCCAGTGTCCTGTTATATTTTAGATAGCAAGGAGCAGACGGCTGATTTTATTCAACTCCACCGAGACAGCTGGTGATGCAAATCTGACCGTCCCATTTCACAAGCCTCGCACTTCCGGCCGTCGTGGTCTACGTGGGACCCGGCCCACGTAGACCGTGACAACCGGGTCCCATGTAGGATGCGTCCGAGGTTTTGGGACAGACCTTGTGTATTTAAGCCCTGTGTTTTCCTCTTTGTTGCTGCTTTGTCTGCTTGTCATCCCCTGTGTTTTATCTGCGTTCCCACTTCTGTTGGTCCCTCCACATTTCAGGCTTTTCCTGGTTCTTCTCTAGTTGCATGTTTCTTGTTAGCTTTCCCAGTTTAGGTTTTTCATAGTTTAATTTACGACCATTCTCCGCTTTTGTTTGTATGTCGCCTCCCACTGTAAAACAAAGCTCTCATTCAGTAAGTCAGTCATCAGTGTCTGCTCTTGGGTCCACACTCCTCTCATCTCTATACGATCTGCCTCACAGATCGTGACAGTAGCATCTGACAAAAGTGCATTCTTTGACAATCCAGGACAGGAAAGTGTTTGGAAATCCAGTAAATTTATCAGTTTTTCCATTTTTAATGCAAACTGTAATCTTAAGTCCAACCTACAGTCTAAGTGTTTAACTCTAATACGATAAAGAAAGTCTATAAATAGTGGCACCATGAAGGATGCTACCCTACAAAGTCCTTTAACCCACTCTTTAACTTTACCTATAGAAAACTGTTACCAAACTAGGTTCCTATAGTAAGCTAGTTAACTCACGAAACATGGAAATTTAGCTTCGGTCTAAAAAATTTTTTTACATTCCCTAAAGCGAAGGGTCATTTTCGAACCACTCAGAATCCCAAATCCAAAAGAACCTCCTGTGTTTTATGGAGTATTGCTCTGTTAAGTGTTCCCACTTGTTTTATAGTCTGATGGTCTTCCATTGAGTGCTACAGAAAATTTATTTCACAAATGGATAGAAGAACCAAAATTTGTAAACATACTGTGTTGTGATTGCTCGATAGATAAAGCTCATCAGTCATCTGAAAAATCAAGATCAAGGTCATTTTGAAGCTGAATGTGTCCTTTTTTAAATATTTTGGTACGTCTAACCTATTTAACTTTCACCTGTGGCTCTAAGAAGCCTCTGTGATAAATGCCACTACCTTCAGAGGTCTTTTGAGTATCCATTCACTGTTATAATACATGTTAAAATACACATTTTCTGTTGCTTTTTGTTTAGAAGATATTTATCATTCAAATTAGACAAAGATAAAGTTTTTAAATTGTTAGCTTGGCCTCTTCATATTCAAAAATGCTATAATCAAGAATAAGTGTCTGATACAGCGTGGTAAAATAGCTGTTTCCTAATAATCTAATCTCAAAAAGCAATAATTCTTATTATTTGTCATCTTGCACATCCCTTTGGCAAAACATTAGAAATCCACCATGTTGCATTTCACTGCACTGCTGCAAGTCAGACATCTGCATCCTTAATTACAGTCTGAGAATCAGCCATCAGCCACTCTTCATCCATCCACATCGGAGCATTCGTACACGCTGTTAGAGGAAACTTGTAAAACCCTTAAAGCAGGAACACGTCGTCTTGAACCCTCGTTTCGCCTTGCCATCAGGGAAGATGAATCGGACATAAACTCAACGTGGGCCACAAAGTGTGTTTCATTTAAAGAAAAAGAAAGTGGGATATTTCCTCATCATGCATCCTGAATACGGCTGCTAGAAAATAATGGGGAGTTAATCAGATCAGTAGCACTCTAATTCACTGGGTATTGATCAGGGCTGATTCCTAATGGGCCCTCAGACGTGTGTGTGTGTGTGTGTAATTTTGTGAGGGCATGCAGAGCTATTTGGCATTAGTTTACAGGAATGAAAACATCAAAGATCAGCCTGATAATCGCCGGATTCATCTGTCTGTGTGTACTTACAGAGACGTGGTAAAAATATCATCTGATTATATCCGTTAGAAAATGACAGTCATAATCCCATGATGAGTGTAATTTCAATACATGAAGATGAAGGTTTGTTATAGCTCAGTCATGTTTGCTGATGTTTGAGTATGAATTAAGTTTTCTCTGCATTTTTATTTGATGATTGTGCACTTAAACTGAATCCATATTAGGAAAAAAAAAAAGGTGCAAACAGGAGGTGAACAAATGTCTTCTGGCTGGGTCTGATATTATTTCTGTGATGAGAATATGTTTGGCAGGCTAGCAAACTGGAAAACAAAGATTTTTAAATTTATTCGTAACATTTTTTTTTTTTCGCTTGCTCTGTTGAACGGCGTGTTTCAGTGCTAATCAGGAACTTTTCCTAAATAGTTTTCTTTCCTTAAATCTAACAAGCAAACTAAAAAAAACTAAAAACAAATTGGAGCCTCCAGGTTGAAACTACTTGACTCCATGCTGCCTCTAATGCTGAATTTTAGATAAATATAATGGGATATCATCCACATAGAGGTGTACATGTATGTGTAGTTTTCACATTACATGCTTCCCTTTAGTAATGCTATGAGAGAAATAAGTGTCATAGAACAGAATGAAGGCTCGAGTAAACTGTAGCTCTGTTTGCTGAAGTCTGAATCACTTTGTCCAAACTTTTTTTCATTTAAGCTGCCAGCTGTGTTTTTTAGCTGCTAACCGTTTGGTTAAACGTGTTTGTTTGTTCATACTTTTGGGTAATAAGTATTATTTTATAGCTTGCTATTTAGCAATTAATAATTTGCCACTTTTTAATTTTTATACATAAAATCTTTTATTGGTTTATTCGACTGTTAGCAAAGAGTTAATCTGGTAATCCACAATTTTAATTCATATCTTAACACTTTCCATATAATTATCTGCGAATTTTAACTGTTAGTTCATTATTCCAACATTATTTAATAGTTTTAGCTAGCTATGTAATTATGAAAACTATGAATATTACCCAATAATGAGAATAATCAATAGTTGATATCCAAGTGTTAATTCGACTGCAGGCTTTTATTTTGAAATACTCTGATTAAACTACCTCCTTCCTGTTATTTTGATGAATGAAATGTTGAAACTTTCATTTTTCTTTCTTCGGGGCAGCAAAATTAAACTTTTTGGGCAGCTCCCGTTTTCCTCCTTTAAATGAAAGCGGAGGGCAGGCGGGAGCCATGTTTTTAATAATAAACTTGACATGAGAGCAGCAGTCTGAATTAAACAGCCCCGCCTGTTGCTTGTTTTTATTAGTGGCTCTGCGATTACATTGTTTTTGCCGTGACATCATATTCTGTCCTGGTTTATTTTTGCATGGGATGAGGTGGCTCGCCACAGTCCATGCAAATCAAAAGCTTTGATTTATGCACCTTTCCCGCAAGCGAATGGAACATTAAATTTAATTTTGCTGCTGTGGAGCTGTGCCCGCGACGTGCTCAGGCTTGACACGGTGAACCGGGCCTGCCGCCGCCACCGCTGCCGCGCAGGAATTCATTACTTCCTCCACAATATGCGAAAGCAACATTTGAATGAAACATTTGTCTCGTGTCAGATCCGAGTAGCGTCTACTCTCTCTATACAGATTCATAAAAACAGGGAGGAGGCAGGGAGGCGCTCATACTCGACTGTAACAAAGCAGTGAGTCGCGTAATGGTGGCACATTAAAATGAGGCCTGTTGGATGCGAGTAGCGGAGCAATCTGTTTCTCCCTGTGATCGCCCATTACTGCTTTGTAATGACGTGGAAAAAATGCCACAAAGCAAAGTAATGAAATGTATTTTTCCCCTCCGCCTGCTCTGACTGTTCGCTTCAGCTCTGCACCTCAGAGGGCTCAGCAGGAAAACAGATGGGACCATTTAAATATGTTCATAACTGCAAATTTATTTGGATTTTTTTTATCACCATTAAGATTCTGCAGTTAATTCACCTGTAACTTAAAAAGCGTTTATGCTGATCG
Organism: Pelvicachromis taeniatus; assembly: GCA_015108175.1. NCBI lineage: Eukaryota > Metazoa > Chordata > Actinopteri > Cichliformes > Cichlidae > Pelvicachromis > Pelvicachromis taeniatus. The sequence continues at coordinate 33,191 of VURO01018658.1, read as the reverse complement.
TGTCTGTCACATCCAGAGGTGAAATAAAAGCCGGCTCCACCCTCCTGTAGCTTGCACACGGCCTCTGTTTTTATGGATGGAAATAAGCCGTCTGAGCATTTTACAACCGTGACCTTACCGTATGTCACTGAAGTCAAAACCATCATTTCAAAGGTCCCTCAGCTGTTTTACAGCAGCTTTCACGCCTCCGTATGGAGCTTGTTCTCTCACCCGTGGCTCTCAGGTGATGGAGTGGGTCGCTGCCTTCTAATCTCAGGGCTGGCGATGCAATCCCATGCCGAAGTGCCCATGTGTAAAAATCCCTTCTGATTCAAATCTGAACTCCAGGGGTTGTTTGAATTAAGCCACATTAGAATGTTTTCAGTATGAATAACCTGTGTAAGGTCATCTCAGTTTGACATAATCAAGACTTCATTTGGATTCAGACTTGCTGCTGTGTTTGGGGTCATTGTCCTGCTGCCTGAATGCTCTTGAGCTTCAGGACATGAGTTGATGGGCAGACATCCGCCTTTAGGATTTTCTGGTAGAGAGCAGAATTTTGGGTTCTCTCAGTTACAGCTAGTCGTGCTGAAACAGCAGAGCAGCCAACACCATCACACTACCACCACCATGTCTGACTGCTGCTCTGATGTTCTCTTTATGAAACGCTGTTGGACTGATGTAGAAGTAACGGGATTCAAAAAGTTCAGCTTCTTTCTCGTCAGTCCACAGAACATTTCCCAGAAGTCTTGGGGATCATCCAGATGTTTGTTGGCAGATGTGAGATGAGCCTTTGTGGTCTTTTTGGTCAGCAGTGGTTTTCTCCTTGAACTCTCCCATGGAGGCCATTTTTGCCTTGCCTCTTTCTTATTGTTGAATAATGACCTCTGACCTTAACAAAGCCATGTGAGGCCTGCAGGTCTTTAGATGTTGTTCTGGGTTCTTCTGTGGCCTCCTGGTAAGGTTCAGCACTATCCGAGGTTTTCTCTCACTGAGGTTCACTGGAGTCCCAAAGCCTCCGAAATGTCTCTGTAACCTTTCTGACTAATGACGTCCCTGACTCTGTTTTTCAGCTGGTTCTTTAGATCGCAGTGTGATGTCCTGCTGTTTGAGATCTTTTTGCTTCTGTTGAAGTGATTTATGGTTCAGCAGGTCTGGCAGTGATCAGGTCTGGGTGCGAAACAGAACTCAGCTTTTCACCATGGAAAAAGTGTGGAAAGGTTTTATGTTTAAGATTAACGTGTTAACTTTTAGCTTATTGTTCTAATGTGTATATTTCAGTTGTTTGTGCATGAAGTCTGGTGTAGTAGTTAACACACTGACCTTATATGTGAAACAACCCTGGTTTTATACCAGGAGGAAACGCAAACCCAGCCTCAGGGGTGAAGATCCGAAGGCCATCACGTCCTCCTGTTGCTCACAGTGGGCGTAGATGGCCTCCTTTACTCCTCACACAAACCATCTCCTTCAGGTTCAGGTGCACAGCTCAGTCCTTTCCTGTCCTTCTGGCTCTCCTGTTAGACCTGAAGAAACTTTTCAGGTGAGAGGTGAAGTTTAAGTTCAGCTGCTTTTGATTCAAACACTTTTTGTGGATCATCACACAGTCTCCCATCCTGATTCGTTCACGGGGCTGTGAGTATTGTCCTCACACGGCCTGTAACATCCTGATGGAGGTCTGAGCAGCATCTCACATAGTTTTAACTTTTTTATATTTTTGTTGTTTGAACAATCACTCAGAGTCTGTTTACAGCACGTTAACAAGCTGAACTTAATGGTTTTATCAACAGTGAATAAATGACTGGTAATGCTTTATAGATCGCTTATCATTAATGGATAAAAACATTTGGGTTGCCAGATTGTGGGGAATCCTGCTTCATCAGGACTTTAATTCATCACCGAACTGTTTTATGTTGTGTGAGAGAGCTGCAGGACATCTGGACCAATTTTCCTGCTTATTAACATTTACAGCTGCACACATAACCGTTTATGGACTTCTACATAAAGTTTGGCGTGTGGGTGATCTACCTGCAACACTTCACAGGGCACAAATACATTTTCCTAACTGCTCATCCAACTTATGGAAAACAAACAAGTGAATGTGAAACTTAAGATCGAGGATATTCTGCTTCAGTGTGTCCCGTTTCAGTCAGATTTTATGGCTGTGTGTATTTATTCCATAATGAGCCGTTATCACAGTGGTACCCAAAGTGGGGCCATTGCGGGGGGGGGGGGGGGAGGAAAAAAAAAAAAGGGGGTTG
>VURO01018658.1:7293-30934 GCA_015108175.1 Pelvicachromis taeniatus | reverse complement strand
AAGGGGGGGAGAAAAAAGGGGGGGGGGGGGGGGGGGGGGGGGGGGGTATGAATAAACAAAAAGAGTGCTTGGATAATGGGCAGGTTTTTGACTGGGCTGCCACACAAACGCAAAGCAGAAGATGAAGCATCGCCGAATATGTCTCCAAGCCAACTTCCTTCCAAGCCAAAGACTAGAGAATATGATGAAGCATATCTTAGCTTTGGCTTCACCTGCACAATGGTGGTGCCAAGGTAGGTATCCCTGACAGAATTTGTGTCCCCATTGTGTCGGACATTCTTGATTTTTAGTTCACAAACACTTCTTATAATGACTAACTACTACTAAATAACATCAGGCTGATCCTGAGCACAATTTGTTCCCCTGTCCAAATCTCGGACAAACAGTATCCCACAGTTGTTTGTGTTTATAATCAGATATAATCCGTCCACATGTAAACACAAAAAACAAAGTCAAACATTGTCAAGAACACGCCAAATCCTAACCGTGTAGAAATGTTGTCCAATCAGAAGTCTAGACACCTGGGAGGGAAAGAGGAAACAACCTTAAGTACTTCTGAAAAGTTTTTGTGTTTTTCTGGAAAGGCAGCTAATTTTATGTTACTTTTCAAGTGCCTTCATCATTTCAAATGTCAATAACTAAAGAGAGTATTTTGGATTTTGTCTCACTTGCTCTGTTGGCCAGAGTTTATTCAATAAGGAAAGAAACTGAACATTTTTACGTAATTTTAAATGTAATTTTTAAATGTAATTTTTAAAAATTACATTTATTCAAAATTGAAAAACAACGTTGGCGCCTGGATTTGTTTGTGAGAGCGTCTGTGTTGAATGTAGAAGCTACATCTGAAGTTCACTCAGACGCCTCTGTCTTTCTAAACGGAGGGACAGTAACTGCTGTGTATATATAAGTGTGTAAAAACTGCAGATAGTAAGATTAACAGTAACAGTATTTTGTCTATATCTGCCATTGTAGAAATTCATCTCATGTAAACAATAACACAGCGTGACGTCAAAAAAGCCACACACCTTTGACATTGCGTAACTAAATCTCCGTTTTCGTCGTCCACACGTAAACGCAAAAACTGAGTTTTCAAAAATCTCCACCCTGACAGGAGTTTTAAAAAATCTCTGTTTTCAGTGACCTAAAACGCTGTTTACATGTGGACGAAAGGTGCAAACGCATAGAAAAAGCTGCGTTTTCAAAAATACCTGTGTAGGATGTGTTTGTGCTGGGGGGGCAAAGATTTTCTCGTAAGACAAAGGGGGGCCTAGCAAAAAAAAGGTTGGGAACCACTGCGTTATCATATGTTGATAATATAATATTATAATGAAAAATATTCAGTCAGTCATGGTTTATTGAAGGTTTTTGGTGATTAATTAGGAAGTTAAGTTAATTTATAGATTTCAGGACAACAAATGTGCCAAAGCCAAAGAAAACAGCAAGCCTATATAAAAGGAAAAAGCAAAAGCAATGAGCTACAAAGTGTCCTGATTAAACAGGATTTTTTACCAATCTGGCAACCCATCAGTCTTTCATACAGAGTGTGATGTGTTAGCGTTATTAAAGGTGTTAATTACAGCTTTTAAATCCAGAGTAAGCGGAGCGATGGCGTGGCGAGTGGTGGATGAAATTATGCTTAGCAGCAGATGAGGTGGACCATCGTCTGTATCCACATCAAAGAGTTCTACATCAGCGAGCACGTCACCGCCTTGAATGAATCGCTTCCATATGGAGCTGCTTCACTCTCATTGGGTCCCTCACTGACCGGGTGCTGTGGCGGTCTGGAAGGCCCTTTGAGGGGCAGCCTCAAGGTGATGACGATAAAATGCAGCGTGTGCGACGGTGGTGGCAAACTCTCTTTTGTGGATGGATGCTGATGTTCCAGACTTTTTCGTTGCTTGGTTAGTGGGAGTAAAAACTTTAATTTCAGAAGTCTGTCCTAGAGTTATACCTCCTCCTTTATCTCCTCTTCCTCCTCCTCCTGGCTCCATTAGTTACTGACTGTACCTGTGTCTGTGTTTTCCAGCCTCCTGCAGTCTTTACACAGCTTTGTAAAAACGACCCTCTGTGTTTTGTAGCGCCGCCTTCGGTTGTGGTGGTGCACGTTGGTGCTGATGTCCGATTGTTATGTGTGTGGCGGTGTCTTTCACACCTCCTCTCCTGTTCTGCAGCCCCCCCCGGACGTGTCCCCAGGGTTCCTCTCCCAGCCAAAGTGAGGAGCTCGTGCCCAGATGCAAATGACTTTCCAAGGTCCTTGTGATTGCTCATTAACTTTCCGCGGGCATAAGTCCTAACTTTATTATTGACTGCACAGAATACACAATCCACCGACCTCTGCCACCTGCAACTAAATCTCTCCCGTCCGATCCATCGCACTGATTTCTGCCGCGGGCCAGAAAACTCAAGCCAGCAGTTTAGTCACCTTAAGTGTTTACACGCCGCCCGACCCCCCACCTCCCTGCACGCTGCTCACACATCCCTGCAGAGCCTGCAAACATCATGTCAGCTGATTGCCTCTATTAAAAGCTGGCGTGTGGGCCGTCACGGTGTGAAGCGTGTTTGTGGCAGATCTGAAATCTCTGTCTCGCCTTAAAAGCAGCTTCCTCATCGATTCAGCCCACAGAGTCTCTCCTGTGTCACTTTATTCAGGTGTGCATGAAAAATTTATGGACAGAATTTCCCACGGCCTGGCTGATCAGGCCTGCGCAATCAACATATTACAAGCAGCTGACATTTGTCCGGATATATCGAATCGTCAGCGCCGCACAATCACTTAAGCATCAAGTTTCCTTGCGTTATTGACCCGCACAGGCCAAGCCTGACAGGTGGAGCTGCAGCAAAGTTCATTAATGATGGGAAATAAATCAATGTGCCTGGAAATGGAGGAGGCCTAATTCTGATCTCCACACACTTGCATCCATCCATCCAACCAACCAACCATCCATACATTGGTTCATTTTGACACCATCTCTGTTTCAACTTCACTTTTAGAAAAATCAGTGCCTTCAGCCTGTGAATATTCACACTCATCTCATCACATTAGTACACCAAATTAAAGGAATCTACATAAACATGAAATCACAAAATAAAACTGGTAGTAGTAGACTAAGACTGTGTTATGATGGAGGACAGCAGTTCTGAACAGGTGGATTTAGAGATATGATTTAAAAATAGAAAGAGTCTGTGGTCCGGAGGTTGGGTGGAAGCGGAGCAGAGACGTTCAAACCGCTTGGCGTGGACAGCATGTTGTCCTCAGGACGGATGCTCTGAGGCTTCGATTAGTCCCACAGTTTTTAACAGAAAGAAGACAATAAACTGTATTTAGCTGCTATCAGTCTGAATGGATTTGAATACTCTTCATTTAAGTTTCTCATTAATTTTTCTGTTTTTATAAGAAAAAGCTTGGGCCTGAATTTACATCCCCTCATTGAACACTTACTCATTCATATTTGAAAGTACTTATTTTAACTTCCAAACAATTGTAATCAGAGTAGGTGGAGGTTTGTGAGCAGAGACATCAGGTTTCATAGATTTGTGTTTAGAGAGCTTCGTGCTTCAGTTTCAGCATAAACTCGTTTAACCTGTCGGTCCTCAGAGTGACGTACGCTCCCGCGTTATTCCCAAATTCAGACAAATGACGGGTAAGATGAGCGGGAGTTCATATTTGTGCTCTCTCCAGTGGGCCGGGTCATTTCTCAGGACATGTGGTTTCTCCAGAGAGCGAACATAAACACAGACTCGGCCCAATATGAAGACAAATAAACCCCGAGCGGCTGGCAGCCAACCAGAGAGCCGTTTAGGATTCCACCCGATCATCCATCATCTCCCGTCGGCTTGTTATTGTTCGGCCTCTCTTTGAGGCCCTCGGCACTCAGGTGGAGCTTCCTCACAAACAGGCAAATTCGAGGGACACGAGGCTCGCTCTGGAATAACTTCATTAATTAAAGCTCCTCATTAAATCTCCAGAATTTACTCCAAACTTCGGAATAATGAAGCCAGCTGTGATGTGATGCATGAAGCTACAGATGCAGTTTCATCTCAGTTATCGATCACCTCCCTCCTCCTCCCCCTCCTCCTCCTCTCTGTGCATTTTCGTTTGAGCCCCCCTCCACCTCCACCCACGAATGTGACACACTCGTTTTTGCGGTCCGTCTGTCTCCGCCTCTCATTTCTTCATCATTCCTCGCTCCATTGATTCCTCTGCTTCATCAAACGTTCCATGCGGCAGCCCGGACCTCTCACACCTTGGCAGCGATGGGCGCACTGTCGGCAGACAGGAAGTGCAGCGTCAGCCAATCGGGACGTCCTTCAGCAGCCTCTGTCAGGGCGAGGGAGAGAAGGTCAGCACTGCTGACAGAGGAGGGAGGAAGAGAAACAGATCACTTCATTTCTCATTCCCACCCTAGGAGGACATCAAACATCCGCCAGAGGAGCTTCGATCAGACGCTCCTCACTGATTATTGATTATTTCTGTCTGAAACTGAAACCAGACAGGAAGTCTGCACAAATCAGTCACCGCAGTCAGAAATGTCATTTATACTCCATCCATCCATCCATCCATTCACCTATTCATCCATCCGTCCATCCACTAATTCATCTATTCATCCAACTCTCCATCCACAACAGTCCAACATAGACCAATACGAAGACCCCGCGTCAGAACAAAAACACGTGACTCTGGTGTCCTAAAAGTTCAGTTTCTGTGTTTTGCTTCAGTTATGGAGTGATTTGTTTCTGTCCCTGTTAAAATCGTCTGATTGTTGGATTTTTATTAGAATTAAATGAGCAGCTGTTGAGTAGACCGAACACTCTTCTACTTTCTGTGAAGAGTTCAGGTTTAGCAGGCGGTGTAGTTTGGGTGGTGAACAGGTGAAAGCAGTGACTTCCTTTCAGCTCATTTGCTTCCACCTTTAAACAAGGTTTAGTCATTGGGAAACCATTTGGCAGTCCATCTTCAATATTGACCTCTCCCCTGGATTTGTCTGACCTTATAGTTTGAAGCTCCTCTTCTCTCTCGCGCCGCCTCTCTGAGCTGCTTCGTCGTTCTTTGTTCTGCTCTCCGTCAGGATGGAGTCAGTTATTGGCCTTCTGGAGGCCCTGCTTCACGACTAGCACCATGTGATGGATCACGAATGGTGATTTGGTTATATTCAGTTAATTTCATTGCTGTTTGTGAAGAGGTGGATGTTCCTGCTGGCTCAGCTCTTCCTGGCTGTGACCGGGAGCTACCTTTGTGGTGCTGGAGCTCATTTGCTAATTGAAAAGTGATTGACAAATCAGGAGCTCCATGACTGGGAATGCCCTCCGCCAATTTCCAGCCCCTGCAGATGTGACGCACCAAGGAGAATGGAGGATGATGCTTTGAATGATGAGGTGAGCGGGCGGATGCAGTGGCTTCCCACACTCGAGCCAGACGGGAAGGATTCGGGAAGAGAGCGGCAGAAGCCAAATCCTTCATTGTAATTCCCGGCGGAGGAGCCGTCGGCCGGCTCGAATGCCTTCTGTCAGTGCCTCTAAAAGTGAGCAATAACAAATCTGCCGGCTAATGGTCAGTGAATTAAACCGCCAGCCCGCATAGACAGCGCCAGGAGATTGGAGGCTGCAGCAGAGCAGGGTCCAATCTCCCCCCGCCTCCCCCGCCTCGCCCCCCCACAGCCCCATTACCTGTCAGGCTGGCCGGACCTCGATTAGCAGAGACAAGTCCTTTCTGTGCTGCAGCAGAGGAGAGCTCGCAGCTCCCCGGGGAGTCCCACGGCCTGTCGCATAGCTGTCAGCGCTCCTCCACCAGCTCCACCCGTTCAGAGAAACCAGCAGAGCCAGCGGGGATCACGCCGCGCTGCATTGCTGACAGCAAGGAACATGATGGCAAAACGGCACACTTCCCGATCACACAGAGGCAAGACTCCTGAGTAGGAGCATCATGTTTATGGAGAGGAGATGAAGTAAGAGAAGATCAGCTTCTCACGCTCTGACTTTCAAAGTTCCTGAAATGTTCTCGACTCGCCGACCTCATGACACTTGCTGTTTAGTCATAATTTACTCTTATGCATGTTAAACTTTTCATCATTGTATACCTTTAACTGTATTGTCCTGAAGTCTTGGGCCACCAGTAGTTCTCCATATTTGCTACTGCTTTTTCTCTTATTTCCGGTCCAGTCCATGTACCTGAACATTTTCACAGGGATGTTTTTGTTTGTTAACCTCTGAACTCTGACCTACAAACCTTTTAAGCATAAAAGTCTCCTAACTTGATAAACCAGTGTCTGCAAATAACAGACAACTGAGGAAAGAGCGAGTTTTAAATGAGATATTTAAGCTCTTTGTTCCCAGCAGCCTGTCACACAAACACTTTGTCTGTTCACATTTCTTTAGCTGAATCTATGAAAAATGCTGGAGAAAACAGTTTGACAGAAAATAGTATTTTTGCTTCAACAAGGTGATTCCCAAAGAGCAGTTAGCTGAAAACTCTGCATAGCTCAGCTGGAGTACGGTGTGTGCTTAAAAATCTGAGGAAAAAGGCCAAAAGAAGTGTGAGGCCTAAAAACTCTACAGGAGAAGGAACAGTATCTGAAAGAGCTGGTACATGCCCTGAGAGATGATCTGGGTGTTCAGCTGATCTTCTACTGTTTACTTAAGCCTCATCAGAAAGGTCTTAGTGAAGGGCCGCTATCAGGAAACCATTCTTAAAGAAGGGAAACAGAAGGAAAGGCTGAGGTCTGATGGAGAGATGGATCTACATCATGGTCAGTATGTATGAGGAGGTCCAACAGTGAGCGTCTGCAGCCATCTGTGGAGCCTCTGTCATGGTTTCAGTTGCATGTCAGTCAGTGTTGTTGGAGATCTTTGACAAATGATGCACACTACCAGTGCAGTGAAAGCATACCGGGATAGAAACACTCAGTAGAACACCATCAGTCATGGATGGGCCTCCCCAGAGCCAGACCTCAGCATTATTGAAGCAGTGTGGGATCATTGTGACAGAGAACACAACAAAAGACAGAAACACCCAAAGAAGAGCTTTGAATGTCTTTCAAGAAGCCTGGAGAACTGTTCCTGAAGATCCTCACAGAGATGACAGAGAGCTGCTCAGAGAGCTCACACTGAAGCTGCTCACACCGCAGATTGACTTTAACGCTCACTTTGGCCTCTTATTCTATATTTACAGGTATGTTTCTCATTCTCCTGCACAACATAAAGAAATGAGGGCTGGCCCAAGAGTTTTGCACACTACCTTAAGTTCGTGTATAATGCCTAGCTTGATTTTAGCTTTTTATTCAGCATTATTATTCCATATTTACAGATTATTGATTGTTAACAATCAATAATCTGTAAATATTTTTCTGCAGCACTGATGATGGAAACACCTGAGCAGGTGTGTCTCATATCTGACATACTGAGTTGACCTGCACCATGTGATGCAGTTCTTTTAGATGAAAGGTGGATGCGATGTGGGAAACTTGCAGGGGGGGGGGTGTGGTGGAGCGTTCCCACGTTCCTTATTTCGGTGCTTTATCGGCCTCTTTATGGGGCAGTGGGGCTTTAAATGTCAGGGGCGTGTCTTTTCTTTGTGTTATGGTCTGAGTCGCAGTGATATCTGCCTGCAGAGGTTTTATGGGCCTGAGTGAAGATGCTGTCACCACATGCTGTCTTCAAAGCTCACCCTCCCCCATTAAACACACAGTGTGGGGCTTTATTGGCACTTTCAGCTCCTCACCTCCATGTGATACACGACTGTGTTCCTCCACATGCAGAAGGAACATGCTGGGTACCATTACTGTGTTCAGAGCTTGTGTGATGAACTCTGATGGTTCTTGGTCAATCTTCCTGAATATTCAGCTTCTGGCCCCGGCTGGTGTGCGGGTGTTTAAACTGAGCAGTCCAGGCTCTTCTAATGACCTTTTGTTAAAATTCAGCCCCTTCTTTTCAGGTCCCCATCGCCTCCCATCCCTGCTAGTTAACCCCAGCACATTCACAGGAACTGACCAATCACAGCACCCTTTAAGGGAGAAAGCCCTGCTATCTACCCAGCATGCACACTGCCCTGCCATCACTCTCCCCTAACGGTCTCTAATTAATCCCGATTATCGCTACAGGGGGTCATTGTCCCCGAATGAATGGCAGCATTTCACGGTCAATTTACCGCTGTGTTCTTATCAATGGTGACTTTACATAGGCGCTCGTTTTAAAGGGCTAATTAGCTGGAAAATACATGACAAGTCAATTGTGTCGGCGGTGGAGACAGAATCAAACGGCCTCGACAAATCTCTGTTGGTCACAGATACACTTGTTCTGCTGCTGTCTGAGGGGCGGGCTTCCAGATAACGCTTCAGACCGCCGGGTCAAAGGAAGCTCACTGATTGGCCCACCGGGAAACACCAAGGTGATCATAGCAAACTAGACACAAAGATTAAAATAACAATGTTAGATTTTACCATATGCTTACTGACCTGAAATAAACTGAAAACATGAAGAAAAATATCTTTACATTCAACATCTTTGAGTCCGTTTAGTCAAATTTATCACGGAGATGAATATGTTTACCAAGGGTGTAATAATGAACTTACATCTGGAAAAAAATCACTCTGATTTGATGATAGAGGGCAAAAAATATTGGCAGTGATGGTTTAAGCTCCAGTTATTTATATTTGTCCATATGTAAGGTTCATAACACCGTAAACACTTACAGCATGTTCCTGGACTGTCTCACAGTCATGCTGAACTGTATGTAAAGGTCTAACGAGTCTAGGTTCTGGTTGAACTCAGCACTTCTGAAAGACGTTTCACCAGTGTGAAAACCTGAGAGGCAAAAAGGAAAAATGAAAGCAGTTTTTTGTCTCTCACTTAGAATATGACACTGGTTGTACCCTGGATGCTTGGATGGGAGCAAAACACTGATTACATCACCAACGGCCACTAATTAATTTTTGTTTAAATGATCGTCTAAAGCAAGGATCATTCAAAGAGTCCTGAGTGAAAGTCGATGCACATGGGCCTGTTTTCCATCAGCAGGCGAGGTGACTCATCCCGGGATTGGTAAATCTTTATCAAACAGAGAAGCCGCAGTTCCAAAGTGAATGTATGTACTTGATTCCAAAGGTAACATCGTTTAGTTTCAGACGATGCTCCTGTGGATCGACGTGTTCCCGGGTCAGCGGTGACCTGTACATGATGCGTTCTGCTGGCTCAGTGCAGTCTGACCTCGACAGACTCAACGTGTGTGAATCTGCTGCAGAGGGTTTCACTGTGAAATGAAACAAATATTTTGGGCGTGAAATCGGTCTGATGCCTCTGACTGAGAGACGCTCTGGCCGATTCATTAGGGCCATTAAAGCTTTGCGGCTGTCCCGATGAGGACAAAGGAGAAGCGCTCAGCACATCTGCAGCGTGATTATCCTTTTCTGTCTGACAGTAAGTGCTCTCTGTTTGTTTCTGCTGTCCGGTAATACTAATGAGAGGTAACATCTGAGTCCATCCCTCAAATGTCTGAACAGGGAAAAAGCATGAACTGCTGCTTTTGGCAGCTTCTCCGGACCCACCATAACACGCTGTTAGTGCTGTTTCTCGGTTGGCTTGTGATGGCAGTGGGGGATTTATGTGGCAGTGGATCTATCTTACAGGCCGGCCCATCTGCCCGGAGCTGCCTTCACTGGCAGAGACTCCGCAGCGCTGCAGATTGCTAATGTGGCATTAAACGATAAATGGACGAAGCGCTATTCCTTCACTCATTTCTTAAAGCCGTCCGAGTCAGCAGCTGCAGCGTCCTCGTCCTGATTTTTTTTAAACATCTATAAACCACAAACTGCACGCTGGTTCCACCGACGGCGCCATTACACAAGGCCACCGCCTTTTATTCACACGCATCACGGCTCGCCTTCACTTTAAAGCTTTAAAGTGCAACTCTGAGGAAATCATGAAGATGTTCGTCTTTGGAAAAAACGCAAACTCAAACTTATGACCAACAACATCAGCGAGTGCAGACAATATCGTAAAACCTGGAAGATACGACCACATGCTAAAAAAATCTCATGATGAACAAATATGACGAACATAAACAAAAATCACCAAACACTGAAAAACAACAACCACAAAATGTGCAAAACTACAAAGGTGTAAGAAAAACAAGCAAAATATAGCAAACGATATTAGTATCACGACTTAGTGACTCATGCTTTCAACAAAGAAGAAGTCACAACTGTGTTTTAAAAGACTATACATAATACAATGATTGGAGTAATTGGAAAAGTAATTGGAAAAGTGAAAGTTTGAAGTGTAAATGCACCTGTGGTTCTTCACTAATAACCTTATGGTTACATTTAAATAATCCGGTAATGTGTGGGAGTACGGGTTTGTTTAAATTCACTCAGCTCATCTTTTCAGCGCTATTTTGTTTTATTTTTTTCATCTTTTTGGCTTGCGTTAATTATATTTTCTGACTTTCTGTGATCTCCAGAGGTGATCAAACCTTCTGTGCGGATCTCTGAGGTCCGACTGAATCTGGAGAACACCTGGGAGAAAGCGGCCTTTCATCACGATAGACTGGAGTCATGTGACGGCTCCTTCCTGTGTCTCCTAACCACATGCGTGAAGCTCTGATAACTGTTTGAATCTGACTTATATTTCTAGGATGAGACATCATGAAAGAATCATAAGCTGACTTTGGACATCGCCGCCGCTCGCTGTCATCAAACGATCTGTAGAGCAAACATGAGGAAGGCTCTGGATGCTCGGAGGGAAAGAGAAACAGAGGTTTGGGGTTGCGCATGTGGGTGGTGGGGGCATCCTGCAGGGGAAGCTGTTTTCTCTCCACACACTGGGCACCGAGCACGCCTCCGCTCCTCGCCAACGTGACGTCAGCTCGCTGCGAGACGTTTATTTTTGCTGCGTCGTGTGCGGCAGCCAGAATGTCTCTTTCATCCCCAGGATTGTGTGTCCTGATCTGACGGACCAATCCTCGCCGGACTGTTCAGAGTGAACGCACGGGCGCAGAAGCGTGAACACATGACAGGAAGCAGCTTGAACTGATGAGAGAGGCAGAACGTTAACGCTACAGCGTCAGATCGGCTAAGAAGTCCTTCAGCTAAACAGTCATTTTGAATTCAAGTGTTCCTGAAATAATAAGCAGGCTGCCCTGATCCTGGTTCTATTGGCGGTCACTTCCTGGTGAAAGGGAATTCGTCCTTTCCACTGTTGCCAGGTGCTTTACCTTTGATATAAAGCGGTCTGACATTACTCTTGCTGTAAACTGGAGCTATTGTACACAAAGTCTTCTCTTAGTACGACTGCTGAGGTCTACACGTTCAGTGGTAGAGCCAACCAGCTGAGAAAAACCGGGCTGTGGGCCGGTGCATCGATGTGTATGAGCTCGAGTTAGAGGTGCTAAGGCAGGGGTGTTCAACTCCAGTCCTCGAGAGCCACTGCCCTGCAGCTTTTAGACGCATCCTTGTCCCGACACACCTGAATCAAATGCTGGCTTGTTATCAGGCCTTTGCCACACTTGATGACATGCTGAAGAGGTAACTCAACCATTTGATTCAGCTGTGTTGAGTAGGGATGCATCTAAAAGCAGAAGGACAGTGACTCTCGAGGACTGGAGTTGGACACCCCTGTGCTAAGGTATACGTCACTTTCCACTCCATGCAGCTTCAGTCGTGTTTTCAAGAAGACAAAGGTTATCCACATGCGAGAGCCTGGTCTTCTCCTCAGGGTGAGGCCATCAGTGCCAGGTTCAGGTTCTGGTGGTCTCATGTTTTCAGCCTGGAAACTTCTGGAAAAATATCTAACACGAGTTTAAAAAAAATCAGCCTGAGAAAAGATCCGGGATCTTATTGCTGCTGTGATTTGGCACTAAATTGATCAAATTCAATTGATTGGAATTGTATTCAAAGTTCTGTTGGAACGAGATCGACAGCATGTAAAGTTTAAATTAGCAGCATTTTAAACACCAACATCATTTTCTGTGGTTACTCCACCAGTATGTGCAAAATAAAATAAATCAATTAATGCAAATTTTTAAAAAAGGTTTTAATACTAAAATGTAATTATTGTTGTTATCGATGAATTTTCAAATGTAATGTTTTACAAAAAAGCAGAAAAAAAAGTAAAGCACATTATTATTATTTTTAATTAAGATGCCAAATTGCAGTTATTTACATTCGCTTCTCTAATTTCTCAGATACGTCCAGTGTTCCAGCTCAGGTTAGGATTTGAAAACATGACTTCAGTTTGTTATTTACAGAATAAATAATAACATAGTCTTTAGTTTGAAACATGTTTTTGAACATTTTCAGGGGTAAAATGAGTGTTTTCTTGTGTTTATGAGTAATCATGAGTACACTAAACAGATTCTATTTACATTTCCTGTGAATCTGATGCTCCATATTAATATTCTTTTACTAAAACAAATATTTTTCTGTGAGGCCTTAAAATTCATCACCTCGGCCTTTAACGCTCAGAAACCTGCAGTTAAATGTTCATCCCTCCTGTCTGACCTGTGAAATGAGTCTTTGAGTTCTCCTTGTTTCAGCAGCACTGTGTGGTATCATGGAGGGGGGGGGGTTAAAGGTCACAGGGTCACCATCATCCTCTACTTTGCCTAATTACCGGGGAGATGAGCGTTTAGCTGGCTGCAGTGGTTGGAGTGGTCCTGATGGGAGAAGCGTGGCAGCAGTTCAAAGTCTGGATATCTTTAATATTTAATACATCGATTAACATTAACAACTGAGGCAGAACTGTTTCAACAGTTCCATTATTATTTGATATCTCTCCATAGAGCCATGATGGGTGGTATAATGAAAGGTGGATCTCTATTTCAACCTTGAAGGGGTTGGGCAAAGTGCCAGTAATGAAGACGTATTAAAGCTTAATGTAGCTTAATGTAGCAGGTGTCATATATATAATGTACAGAAGCTCTTTCTAAAGCATTATATTCATCGCTACTACCTTAAAAGCCACTAAATCTTCTGGGCTAAGTTAGTCTGGCTATGATTCTCTTCCAATTAATCAATAGAAAAATTGTTAACACACCTTAACTGGGATCCATTAGAGTGTCCCTGGGTAATAAATGTTCCTGCGGTGCTCAGGGAGGGGGGCAAACTGCCTGCTGCACTCAGGTTAATGGGCAAAGTTGAGAGAAGTGACCACTAAATCTGCAAGGACACCACATTCACACTGGCTGAGCCTCGATCGCTGGCAAATGAGCACGGCTAAGAGCTAATCAATGGTTTCTGTGGGAGAGGCGGGAGAGCGGCAGGGCTCCGGAGAGACCTGAGACGACATCGAGTATGATTCATTTCACCGCCGTTTGAGTCCTCGCAGGCTTTATACACCTTCGGTTTGCACCAACCAGCACAGGAAGTCTACCACTGACGGAGCAGACCACCCTGACCTCCTACAGGAGAACATCACAACATGATGCTGAAAGTGCATACTGAAGCTGGATCTTATCTGTAACTCCATCGTGTTATGACGGCAAAAGGAGCAGGAGGATGTTTGCTTCTAATAATAGTGGGGTTTATGTTAAGAAACGTGAGTCCACATATTTCTAAATGTCTGACTTGATGTATTTTACACCCAAAAAGGAGTTTTTCTGGAAGCAGTAGCCACCAGAGATCACCATGAGTAACAAAAACCAGACCAGATCATCACAAACTGTTTTTGTATAGGTTATGGCGTTCCACAGGGCTCTATTATCGATCCTAAATTATATTCTTTTTTGAAAAAGCACAAAATATTTCCTACTTCATAACAACTGTGCAGGAGGAGATTGTTCTTTATAACTCACCTGCTGTAAGTCCATTTACACTTAAGATTGCAATATTGCACTATTAGGGGTGTGGTCTCTTTGACTGACAGGTAGATGGTGACACACCTCGCTGTGGCTGCTAGGTGTATGCTAGGCTTCATCTGAACTGGCTCTCTGGACCGCGTTTGTGCTGTCGCAGCCTTTAGAGCACCTTTAATGACATCATGTGATCAAAAATATGGCTGCTGTGAGGTTACTGTACTAACAGACTGTCCAAGAAGGCAGAGCTCCATTTTTGCTGAATGAAATTTTAGGATTTCATTGGGTAACATCACAGTAATTTTATCAAGTCTTTTATATTCAGTATATTTTGACCAATGGAAAGATGGAAACTGAGGCAAATTCCTCCAGACAAATTTTGTTTTTAAAATCACGCTGAAAAGGGACCAAACTTTAGCCAAGAGAACATTTGAGATGATCCATCCACAGCACAAGGTTAGTCATTATTACTATGTTTCTGCAGGGTTTGGACTACTTGCTGTGAAAAAGTGCTGTTCCCAAGCTGATAAAAAAAAAATAACTGGAGAGGCTGAGAGTTTTAGTGGGAGGCAAAAAAAAGTGCAGCCTGTTAAAAAGATGAGAGTTTGATCCAACACATGAGATGATCCATTTCTGGGCAGACAAACAAGAATACCCAATACGTGAATATACAGCAGGCTTTTGCCAAAATTGGACGGAATGAACTACAATTAACAAATAAGTTGGAGTGTATCTAAGTGCAGAGTGCTAATGGAAATTTGGCTCTAAAACACATAAAAAAGACTAAAAATGTTCCTCTGTTTCATAAAGTCTTTATAAAATCTCCTTCCAGCATCCTGAAAGTATTAGAGCCTGCTGGTCGTGTGCAGACATGATCCAGGAAGCGGTGGCTCCTTTGGACTCTGTGCAGCCATTATTATTATTATTGGGATGAGTCAGCTCCAATGCATCACGAAGGAAAATGGCCCCTGAGAACATCAATGTGAAGGCGGACAGAGCGGGCCGGCGCTGCCTCCGATCCACTTTGGGCTGCCGGGGAATTAGATCAGGAGGAAAGTGTATGTGACAAGAGCTAATTAAGTCCCATCATGCTGCTAAACCTGACGGGAGGGAGGCTGAGGTAATTGCATTTACTTCATCTTGTAATGCCGGCCATCATAACTGCTAATTCAATTGTACAATCATTCTGCCAACTCCTGGCCATTAAGCACACATTTAATTGCTTCCATAAAGCTTTTAATATGCAGCACACAGAGCGCAGGACGTGACACGGACCCTCGCCACCAGCCAACATGCAGATGTCCCGCCGTCACCACGGAGACACAGACTGGCCTTGTCGGCATGTTATTGGACAGCCCTGCTTCTAATGCATCACCGCAAGATGGGCATTTAGGGTGAGTTTGGCGAGGCTGGATGGACGGATATCAGCTGTAACCTCAGTCTGACAAGAAGTTTAACCGCAGTGGCGGTGGCGGCATTTACGGCACGACATTCAAAGTGCTTTATTTAAGACACAAAGAGACAAACAGCGAGACGCGAAGAACAAGTGGGGGAACAGAAAAGGCTAAATGGTCGCTCCATGTAAACCAAATCTAAGAAAAGCTCCCAGAATCAGCTGATTAATAACTTTATTTAATGAAGCTGTGAAATATTTTACAGCACGAACACTCAGTAACTGTTCAGCATTTCAGGTCCTCCAGAGACACACAGAGGCCGGGCATTTTTGAGCCCTCACAGTTTCATGTGTTCAGCAGATCTCCACGTGAAACTTTCAGGGCTGAAAATACGTTTAGGGAAACAGTCTAAAGATGAAGCTCTTTCCTCTGACCTGCTGTGAGTATCATTGATGGATCCATCATAGTGAGAACACACCGGTGTCTCAGAACAGAGGACATTATGTAAAATATGACTACAAGATGATCATGGGATCAAGATGCAGAGAAAAGAAGGTTTTAAAGGCTTTCTGGTGAAAACAAGGAAACTGTCAAAGTAAAACCGGAAATAGAAAAAGCACCCAACACTGAACGTGGAGTTGGGAACAAAGAAGGGAGGAAAAATACACGAAAGACTGGAAAATAAAAACCACAGAAACTCAGATTCAGTCCTCAGGCTGTGAGTCCTGCTGTAAAACTGATCAGAGCCAGTCATCTACTCTGAAAGGTCGGTAGTTCAATCCCTGACGGCACAAATGTGGATGCATAAGTATCTTTGGGCAAAATACTGAACCTCAAGTTATTGCTGATGCGTTCATCGGAGTGTGAATGAAGCGCCTGGATAGAGAAAAAAAGTGCTTGTGTGAATGAGAGGTGCTGAATAAAGTACTTGCGCTTTATAAGAACCGTTTACCACTCCTGCAGGGATGAACATGATTCTTCTATCCAACCTGTGTCTACAAGACTGAGCTGATCCTTCTCTCTAAGGGGATGAAACCATCCTTACAGACTCAGCTGGTAGTATTTTCCTTTAATTTGTCAGCTATCTGCAGCGTGAGCTGTGTGGGAAGCTGAGGGCTTCATCAAAGGGTTAAATGCTGCTGTTGACCACACTGAGGCCTGCTGTGATAAGCAGACACGCTCCGTGAATGAGGAGGGAGGAGAAGCGTCTGATAACATCCCGGTTGGGGAGTCGTATATAACAGCAAACAAAGCTCTGAGGAGACAGCGCATCAATACCCTTGGATGTACACCACCATTATCGTGCTCGAACAAAGCCCCGGAGCCGTCTCTCAAATTAAAATCTTGTATCAAAGCGATGGCAACAACTATTTAGTGGCCATATTTTACAGGCAAGCCAATGAAAAGTAATAACAGTTGTATTTAATGTATCTGCTCCTGCCAGCTGCCGGGCACGCGGGGTCTTAATAGGAGCTGTCCATCACTGTCAGCGCGGCGGCGCCCAACAAGAGGCCGGCTCTAATAAACATGAGGGGAGATAACGGCGGCCGCCTGCTGCCGACCGCCGCGCTCCTGTTAACTTCCTGCTCAACCGCCCGTTTGTCATCCCACTTTGTAACTCTCATAATTTGTCACGCTGGATGAGCCGAGCGCCGTCTCTTTATCTCGCCTGTCTCGTGCCTTTTCTGTTTTTTTGTTCCAGCCATTAATTCATCTGCAGACACTGTGAGGGATTTCCTGTCTCGCACAGTGTTGCGGGTTTATTTCATCAGGCTTGTACACGTGGATCCTGGACTTTTTCCTGGAGCTTCAAACCTGCATTCTTTTAACGGCCTTCAGGGGGCGATAGGTGTGGTTGCGCAGATACTGCTCCGGTAGAAGTCTATGGGGGACGTCCCCCTGCCCCGACCTCCATGAACGCTCTTCTCGTGACTTTATGGGTTCATTTTGAGTCATGCTGAATAAAAATGTAAGAAGGGAGATTATCTGGGCTAATCTCGAGCACTGTAGTATTTCTAACAGATGCTCCCTGTAGCCTGTCCTTCTGCCACTAATCCTCACCAGATCACCAAACATGGATTAATCCACCACTGAAAGCAGTCCCCAAGATATTTTAAGATTATTTCCTCACTTTTGTTTGATGCAGCCTCCTGCAGCTCTTCTGGAGGACACAGATGCGCTTCCAATGTCCGGGGTCTCCCCCCAAAACCTCATCCAGGAGGCGTTCTGGTCACCTCACCTGTTTCCTTTCAAGGAGGTTAGTGGCTCTACACTGAGCTCTTTCCTTTAGAGGAAGCTGATTTCCACTGCGTGTATGCTCCTCCGTCTCAGTCTTTGGGTCAAAGGTGATGGTGGGAACACAACCAGTAAATCAACACTTCACTTTCACAGCTCGCTCAGCTTTCTCCACCACAAACTACGGGACATCATTTTGCTTTCCCATTTGTATAATTACTTTAAATTACACATCAGTTGTAACCGTATGAAAGTATGAACACACACTAATCAAGTATTGTGAAAACGGCAATATTCACAGTATTCACTGATCCCTGTACTCCACCGATAACACAACATTAAAATTCACATAAAGCAAAGCAAAAACCTGGTTAATGGCCAAACATCGGCGCACTCGCTGCCTTCTTTTAATTCTTTATTGCTGCCTGTTACTCACAATTAACTGGTATTAGTATTTATGTGCTGTGTTCGGTAACTTTTGTCTGATGTGATTTCATTATAATTTAAAGTTGTATTTTTATAAACTGCTCAGAGACAGCTGCTGAAAATTCATATTTTTTGGGGCTCATTTGCGTTTTAAAGTGAATAAATAAACTTTAATGTTTCCTTTGAACGGAGTCCAAACTTCTGGAGGCCCGGAGACGTTTCTTTTCCGCCAGTCGAAATCAGTCTAAATTAAATCCCGCCTGCTGTTTGTGTGTTTTCTCTGCATGCTTGTGTGCGCGTGTTATTGAGTGAAGTTTCCCAGAATGCTGTGCAGAGCCTCCCTCTCCTTGATTAGAGGACAGCGGTGTGGGTAATGAGAGCGTGGCGTTCTGGGTGCAGTTTTAATCTTTATAAAAACCTTCACCCGGGCCCCCGTCCCACCAGAGGGAGATTAAATGCTTCTTCACATTAGTAATGTCAGCACAAAATGATTATCTTTTCTGAATAATTTATTCCTCGGCCCGCCGTAATTTTCTTATCTCTCCCTTTTTGCCTCTTTTGCTCTGCCGGAGACGGTAAATGGCTGTTAGTCTCCAGAAAACCTATGGATCGCCGTTTCCATCAATCAATTAAAAAACACTTACCTCACACTCAACATGATTTATATCTTGTTAATAGAATTGTCTCACTATATCCCTATATTATTATAGCCTTAATTCCATTAGCTGTTGGCTTAATGCTTTTTTTAAGGCTGACCTCCAGGAGCACGCAGATAGAGGAAGGATTAGTCCAATATTGGCCAGAATACAGAGCCTCTTTCTGGGAATGTTGGAGGTCAGGGCAGCCGGAGGAGTCTGGACGCTGATTCCTGATTGGCTGTCGTAATCCCAAAGACCTCATCCTTTCATTAGTGCCTATTTACTGCTGTGGCATTCAATTAAAGGACCTTTGTGCAAGCCACCATACACGGCAGCTTCACTACCCCCCAAAAAGAAGAAATGCCCTCAGAAGTGATCAACTTCAAGACTAAGTGATCCTTCTAGCAGATAACTTTTTATGCTGTTTTCATTACTTATTTAAATTTTCTAACCAGATCACCAAATGGATTCATTCGCCACTAAAAATAGTCCCGAACAGCTCCAAAGATTGTTTCCTTACACTAGTTTAATACAGCCCCTCTACAAAAACGTTGTTGTACTGTGTGAACTGTATGTCAGTGCCATCTTCCTCAGGTTCGATTTGCTTTCATGGGCACTGAACACAGTCCTGTGAGCCGACACAGCGGCACCTTTAATAACCAGACATCCAAATATACACCTAACAAGTCATTAATTTACAAAGAGGCAACTTCTGTAAGCTGACATATGTGTTTAACGCACGTCTGTCAAAGATGGTGGAAATTCTTATTACATTTCAGGAAAAGAAGCAAGTCGGGGCATCAGAGCCCACAGCGTGGACATCTGTGAACAATACCTCCAGGTTTAGAAGCTGCTTCAGGCTCTTTCTTATTTCAGCAGACGATGAGCAAACCACACTGAGCCTGGACTCCGGCAGCGTTGCTCCACAGCTGACCGGAATACCAGCTCATCACCCACCCAACATCTGGAAGTGCACGAAGCCAGGAACGCCACAGAGCTGAGGTTTACATCAGGCAAAAATCCCAAACACTCAGGCTCATCTTTCCCACTGAGAAATATGTGCCACTTTACTAATACACATTCCTGATTTCAAATAAAAAAAAACATGATGATGCAGAAAAATGTCATCTCTGAAAAGGCCTCTCACCCAGCCAATGACCGGATTCCAAGCAAAATAAATCTGCTCCTGGGGTAATTACAACCACCATTAAAATGATCCATCCTTACAGAAGGCAAAGGGCTCGGCTTCATAGAAACACTGAGAGAAGTTCAAGAAGAAAATGATTTCAATAGGACTACATGACCTCATTTACTAACAACTAAAATAATCTTATATTACAGCGAAAAGCCTTGAAATCAGAAGGGGAAGCAGGTGAATTCAGGTGATCTGGGAACCACGGCGTGCGCCGCAGACGATGTTTAATTCATGATATTCTCAGAGTGATTTACAGTCAGAAATCCAAACAATCATTTTAAATCCAGCCGCAGAGACAGAAACAGGTTTGTTTATGGACTCGTCGTCACATTTCCTCATAATTCAGTCGTGCCCTTGACACAGTTTCATGTAAGTTTCTTTTTAAATATTCATCACATACGGCCTCATGAACCCATTACTGTTCAACACAGCCCAGAAAGGATGAGTTAAAAACTACGGCAAAGTGTCATCAAACAATCAATCACTCGCCTTGGCTCCGACGGCACGCGGCTCTTATTTAAAGCTGTTGCATAGTATTTCAATATATTAGGAGGGAATGAATAGGGACGATGCATCGGGCTGGTGTTACAGGAAGCAGATGAATTCAGCTGCGAGAGCTAATGAGGATCATATCTGGCAACCTTTTGATCCTGAACCTCCTCCCGGTCCATATCAAACAGCTGCTCCATGCTGGCCTGCAGGGTCAGGATGTTCTGGAAGTTTGGTTTTCGAACGTCGAGGTCGAGACGTTTACATGTTCACACCGTCACCCTGTGACATTTAAAGCCCACACACAACACACGCACTCGTTGTGCAGTAGTATGTACCTGTGGTTGGTCATGGACCAAAAAAAGCTACAAACGATCATTCCTCTAATGTCCACCCGAGGCTGACTCCCAAAGTGAGTCAGCTTTTCAACAGTTATCATTCTAACAGGTGTTAATTAATTTAGGGGAACTGAGCTAAAATACTTTCATGCAATAACCCACACTGTAAATATATAACATAATGCTTTTTTCAATATTTTTATATTTGATATTTTTTAAATTAGGAATTTTTGTATTTATATAGTAGAACGGCAGAACTGTGCACCTCACCCCCCTTTCTTCTCCCATATGGCTGTACTGAGTAGGAGATGCTCTGAATCTCATTGTACTTGTGTATAGTGACAATAAAAGACATCCTATTCTATTCTATTCTATTTCATATAGAGCCAAAAAACAACAGCTGTCACCTCAAGGTGATGTATATTGTAAGTAAAAATAAGAGAAAACCCCAACATGAGCAAGCACTTGGAAACAGTGGTGAGGAAAAAATCCTTTTCAACAGGAAGGAACCTCCAAGAGAATCAGGCTCAGAGAGCCGCAGCCGTCCACATGACTGACAGCTATAGAGAAAGGAACAGTTTTTGGATCAGGCTGTAAATGATTGCTTCTGCTGTAAAGTTTTAACATGGGAGTCTATGGGGACTTACTGCTGGCCCCTCTGCTGGACGTTAGAGGAACTGTAGGTTTTAGTTTGAACTCTGTGACGACTGTTGAGATGTTTCGGTGTGGTCCGGAGCGATGGACTGGCTGAGGCGCGCTGCAAACACACTGTTAATGTGTTTGTGTTCAGGATGATTTCTCTGAAGCGACGGGGGGCCGAGCACAGGCTCCACACAGACGCTCTATATTTAGCGTCCTGTGAAAACCATCTGCCTTCCTGCCGCTCTGAGGGGACGAGTCTGTGAGGCCTCAACTCACGTCTCACACTTTAAGCCTCTCTGACTTTCTAACGAATAACTCGACAATGCAGAATACACAAACATGGCTGTCACATAAAGCTTTACAGTAATGCGATAGGCGGCCTCTGGCTTCAGTGAAAATCCAAACCACCACCTCCTGAGTTTTTGTGGTTCCCCCACAGCTGCTACAAAACTAGGATCCATGTGGGAATAACAGACCCAAAGTGGAAAAATTCCAGTCTAAACACATCCACAGGACAGGATCTCCTGCAGCAGCTGTTGATGTAAACCTTTGGTGGAGTCACACAGCCAGCAGAGGGCAGCACAACAATCGAGTATTAAGATCAAGAACTCACCAAAACTGGAATTCAGACTCCTTGGACTGTCTGTTAGTGCAATTAAGTGCACAGCATCCATATTATTGGTCAGACTTAAAGGCTCCAGCAGCACAAACACGATCCAGAGGTCCAGCTCAGGGCTGCAAGTGAAGTCTAGCAGACAGCTAGCAGCTACAGCCACCTTTGTCACCACCCACCTATAATGTGGCTTGGTCAATAATGTAAACTGTAAGCCTAAATACAATATATAGCTCATACAGTTATGAAGAAGGAAACATTTTGTGATTTGACAAACAAGAATTTATCATTTAAATTCAAATAAAAAGTAGAAGACCAATAATAGAGCCCTGAGGAACGCCACAGTTACTCACAGTGATATCTGGTGGCTACTGTTTCCAGAAAGCTCCCGATTGTTTTCATCACTCCGCTATATACATGAAGTTATTATGAGGGGAGAAAGTAGACCAATAAAGACATTTGAGCCTCGGGTGGACTATTGGTCAATTGTTTGTCCCAGTTCCATACTGTAGGACAGACGAGTCCGCAGTTACAGATGTAAAAGTTTCCAATAAAATCATCTAAAAATGATGATCTAAAGAAATATTCAGTAATATTTTGCATTGCAACGTCTCTGGGGTACTCTGCAGCTGTGCGGTTATGTGAAACAAAGCCACGCTGCCATTATCACATTACTGATTGAGCATTATGTGGCGTACAGTAGACGGAGACTCCGGTAATTCAGCCTAATTGAATGAAAGCTCTCAGGCCTGATCTCACAGAAGATATGGAACATTAATTGACATTTGCTGAAGCCGAACAAAGGACAGTAGAGCCGTAACGCTCATTTAAACATATTAATCCCCAGAATAAATCGTCCTCTTCAATCTGTTATTGATCTGAAAACGAGCTGAATCAATCCAGAAAATATAAAACAGCCTTTCTGCAGATTTATGTGAATTTCTTTAAACCGGTAGTTTTGGATTAGGGGAGCACATTCATGCTAGAGCTGAATAAAGAGAGCTGCTTTTCGGACACACACACACACACACACACTTGTAGAAGTGGAGAGGCTCTTATTGTGGCGGTGCCTCTCCTCGATCCCCCTCTCCAAGTCTCCATCACGAGGCGATAGATAATAAGAAATCCCTGCGTGATGGCGGGGGTTTGGGATGACGGGTTAAACTGGTGAGAGCATGTTTGCTAAGCTGTTTGAGGAGCATTCTCATATAGCCGCTGGCAGTGATGAAGGCGAGGAGGAGGAGCAGGAGGTTTTTTTCCTCCCGCCTTTCCATCTCAGTGCACCGGAGAGCAATGATGGAATGACCTGGACTTGATCTTCGAGGGCAACATGGCTGATGGCTCCTGCAGATTGATAAATTGATTCAAAACTATTACCATGGTAAAAAAGCAATAAGGTCATAAAAATTGCATCGGTCCGGCCCGGCTAAGTAAATCCGAGGCATTTTCTGGAGCGTGCACGGCAGGGCAGGAGGCGCCGGGCATGAGGTGGAATGAGAGAGCGAGAAATGACTTTGAAGAGCTCATCATCTTCAATCTATTTTTCCTGCCGGGGCTCCATGCCGCTGCATAGAGGCACTTCATTACAGGGGAATAACTGTACACAGGCAGAGTCCCGGCCAGCCTCAGGCCCCCCGGGGGGCTCCAGCTGGTTAATACCTCATCACGAGCTTCATTGAACGCTTTAATCTGCACTCCTGTGATCAATAGGAGCCCGCTGTAAATTAAAAGGGCCATTTCGTGTAATCAACCCTGTTAATGCTCATTCTGAAAACCATTATTTGTGGAAGGTATTTAGGAGAAAATTGCCACCGTGACAAGCCCTCAAAATCCCCCCCACCTAACCCCACCTCCCCCAAACACCCCCTCCCCACCCCACGGTGCAGCAGAG
>VURO01018657.1:0-10121 GCA_015108175.1 Pelvicachromis taeniatus | reverse complement strand
AAACTGTTACAGAAGACTTCAGTAATATCTTAATAATAACAACTGTTCCTGACCAAGAAATCACCTGACATATAAAACAGCAAAGCAGAACACCATTAAGCTCATCGAGTTAAGGTGGAAACGCATACGACACAAGGCTAAAGCAGCGCTCCGGGCCATTTGCCGTGTGTCTTCCCCTCTTTCCCTGTTTTCCCAACTTCCTATCATAATAAAACATGCAAAAAGCCCAAAAAAACAATGATAATAATAATATAAAAAACAGTAAAGCAAAGTGGATTAGAAAGAAAAAAGCAAGATTTAAATATTTATGCCATACTTGCAATAGTTTGCCATGCACAGACAACAACAGTACTGGTTTTTTCAGCCGTCAGCAGCACAAAATCTTATATTGCTATAGAAATATGTTCCAAAAACTTTTCCTTTAACTTTAAGCTATCAGTGTGAGACTTCTCCTTATTGTCAGTTTGATGATATCTCAATTAAAGCTGTGAATCAACAAGCAAACATCCTGCAGTGAGCATGCTCTTATCGTCACAGCACTTTTCTCAAAGGTGATCATGAAATCGTATCATGTGAACTGAGAAAGAGATCCCAGAATTCCTTCCAACATTAAGCTTCTAGTCTACATGAACAATTACAGCAGAACAGTTTAACCTTTCATTAAAACACAATCCTAGGTTGTTCTTCACATAACATGGGTAATGTGATGTTGACAAGATGCCAAGCTGCTTCTGTTTTCTCCTCTCTGATGCAGGGTCAATTGGTGCCATTCCAATCTCTAACTTGCAGGTATGTATCTTCTTCTTCATCTCTCTCTCTCGGCTCCTTCTGTAAATATATTACCAGTCCTTTGTGTGTTTGCTCTGCTTATTGATCGTCCAAGAGTCCAGATGCCTGATGTTTCAGAGACAGTGTGAGCTCATCCCTCAAATATTACTGACATTTGCCTTACTCCAGAAATGTTGTCCTAACATTGATAATAGCAAACTGAAAGCACAGTTACAATTTAACCACTAAAGTACTATGCATACAAGAAGTGTTTAAAAATAGAGCTCCTTCCTTAGTTTGTATTGCTGGGTTAGATTTGAAATCCCTGGTAATCTCTCAGTGCGGTCTTATTTCTTTCCTGTACCTTTCTAT
This sequence comes from Pelvicachromis taeniatus, assembly GCA_015108175.1. Classification (NCBI taxonomy): domain Eukaryota; kingdom Metazoa; phylum Chordata; class Actinopteri; order Cichliformes; family Cichlidae; genus Pelvicachromis; species Pelvicachromis taeniatus. Next base: position 8,981 of record VURO01018657.1, on the reverse strand, counting down.
GCGTTACAGGAAAGAAATAAGACTGTTTGGAGGAAGGAGAAAACAGCAACTCCACTCTTCGTTCTGTTTTTTATATTTGGTACTCTACAATTTACGCCACTTCTCATGTGTAAACGAGTGAACACCATCAATAGCTCCCTAGAGAGCTCGTCATAAAAACGATTCTGAATGATACTGGGCCTGCCCCCTGTATCGCTACGACAGACGAGTTTTCTCTTTTCCTTCCAGCGTGGTCATTCATAACAACTATAACGCATTTGATTTTCAATTCAGTCAGACAGCATGTCATAGAGAATATGGGTCTTTCTATAAAGCTGTTGAGGACTAGTGCTATGTACGTGAAAAGGTTGCAAGAAATCAGATAAATGCACCTTTAAGACTTGAGAAGCTCTAAAGTCAGCTCCTCATCTTAGCTTTGGTTAGATTGGTTGTCCATGTCCATGATGAGTGGAACTTCTGACCACAACTATAAATCAGCTTATGATGCTACAACACTAATTGTGAAAATCTAAGATTTTTCATCTCAGAACTCATTTTAAATGAATATGTCATACACTCTGTGCTGCAAGAAAATACTGTTATCTCTTTGGTTACCGCTCACTGTAGAGCACATAACCTCATTATGTCTCTGCTAACAAACCATTTCCTTTTCTCCAAGAGCCTCCCTTTGCCCTGCAACATCTTCCAAGATGATACGTCAGGGTTATAAAGAATTATTATGGTAATGATATGGTCACTTTGAAACTAATGCAGATCAGAGCACTAACCCTGCATGACATCACTGATTTGGCTCTACAGTCAAGGACAGAAGGCACTCAAACTGATTAATCCCTGTGTGAATACGTTATCTTACCACCTTTGACCTCCATTGTCTTTTGATGTGTCCCTATTCTTGAACGTGACAGTCCACATTACAATAACCTCACTTTCATAGAGGTCTTATTATTCAACAGTAAAAAGCCATGTTTTTGGAGGCTATAACGCCACATCAGCTCAGCTCAGACATAATGAGGGAGACGTAAGAGAAAAGGAAACAGAGTGATAAAAGAGAGAAACACAAAGAAAAAGACAGCTGAGGGAGAACAAAGAGAATACAGAAAGCTGGGGGAACTTACACAACACTTTCAAATTCTGGTTGAGGGTGGAGAAGACTTGGCAAACAACACTCTGAGGGTGGGAGCAGACCAAAAACTGACTAACTAGAAATAGTAACACTCACAGGCTGCAATTAAAACAAGCATCTCCAGTGCTGTGAGTTGAGGACTTTTAAGATTCAGGGGAAAGATGCTCTTTACAAATTGGAGGCTGAGATGTCAGAAGGTACAAACGCATAAGTGGCTGGAAAAACAGACTCAGAAATGTTGTCAAATAACCTCTCAAGTATCAGTGTTAAAGGGCAGATTCTCTGCATCCAAGTGCAGATAGGTGTTTACTGCTTTATTGTGTTTCTGAGGTGCATTTAACAACTGTACCACTCGTCCTTACTATTATATTTTAGGGATAACAACCCCAGCACATCACAAAATATGTATAAAAAAAAAAATACTAGTGTGAACACTGACAGAATAGAGAAAGTTCCACAGTTTATATAAATTTCAGCCAATGAGTTTGAGTTTGGCCAGAAAATCTAAGAAAACAAACATTTAAAGTCCCTTCGCTGGTGTTCTATTAGTTTTGCATCAATTTTAACATCACTTTGCTATCTGTGATAAAATATTCACCAATGTTTTTGCATGGTCAATAATAAACCTTGATGCTAAAAGTTGTTTACTAGTGGAGCACCACTCCAAGGTCTTACACCAGGCTGTCTGTCTCAAGTGGTTTTAATGGACAGATGAGGAAGGCATGTTAAGTGCACTAGGATCAATCATTCTTCAGCCCTGGCACACAGTCGCTGCTCGGGATTCCTCCCAGAGTCCAAACACTTTGTGGCTTCCTGTGTCATCCAAGTATGGCTTGAATACATCACTGGTGATGTGTCCAGGGGCACCAGACAGTGTATCTTAAATTACTTCTTTGGAATTACCAGTGACAGTCTGGTTGACCACCAAGGACCACCAGAGCAGTAATTTGATGGGAAGGAGCCCAGCTGGAAGGAGATCCAGGAGGTTGTCAAAAGGACAAGAGCAAGCGCCACTCCTGGGCCAGCGTAGTACCTTACAAGGTTTATAAGAACTGTCCAAGGCTACTTACCAGTCTCTGGATAATTCTGAGGGCGATCTAGAGGAGGGGCTAGGTAGCAAACCAGTGGAGACAAGCAGACGGTGAGTGGATCCCAAAGGAGGATAAGTCCAAAAACATCAGCCCACTAACTCGATGTCCCTTGTGCTAAAGAAAGGGGAAAGACAGGAGGTCGCTGATCCTTGAGGAGGTGCGAGCAGGAGTTGAGGAGAAGCGAGCCAGTAAAATGGTGCGAATGCGACAGTAGGGGGCTTGGACAAGATGCAAGCAAGCTGTTGAGCTCAAGGTCACATGGGATGAGTTGTGGAAAGCTAAACTCCATCGGATACAATTCTTGATACAAAGTTCATCTAACCTCTTGATATGGGGGAAGGTGGAGACACCAGGTTGCCTTCCCTGCTAGAAGAGAGGAACCTTGGAGCACATTCTAAGCTGCTGCCCAAAAGCCCTGGGCAAAGGGTGATACCGCTGGCAACAACACCAGGTCCTGAAGGCCATAGTGGATTCTATCTGCAGCGGGATCAGTCATAGCAAGAGCATCTGCCCATCAGTCCAAAACACCTCCCCTGGTCTGTTGGCAATAGAGTACAATTGCGAACTGAGAGTTGATCTGGCAAAGCAGTTAAAGTTCCCCGAAACGGTAGCCAAGACAACGCTGAGGCCAGACATCGTTCTTACTTCAGTTGTTTCCAAGCAGGTAATCCTTTTACTGTGCCTTGGGAAGACTTTATGGAGGAAGCTAATGTGAGAAAGAGGGCAAAGTATTCTGAGCTAGTGGATGAGTGCCGGAGTAATGGCTGGCAGGTAAGATGCCAACCCAATGAAGTGGGATGTCGAGGATTCGCGGGCCAATGCCTCTGCAAGGCATACAAAACGCTGGGCATTGTAGGGGCCAACCAGCAAAGGGCTATCAAGTTAGCCACCAACACAGCAGAAGCAGCATTAAGGTGGCTGTGGATCAAAAGAGGATCCACAGCATGTAGGGTAGTGCTACCTGGACACAAGCCGGGGCTTGATCAACCCTAACTGGGTTGCCTGGGAGAGGGGGTCTGATTGTTGAAAGACCCGAAGCTCCCTATGACCCCAGGTTACATGACTGATGATGTGTCCAGGGGCACCAGATGGGCACCCCGTTGTGAATGGAGTGGTAGGGATGGTTTTCCATCCATCCATCCATTCGCTTCCACTTGTCCTTTTCAGGGTTGCGGGGGGCGCTGGAGCCTATCCCAGCTGTCTTGGGGCGAGAGGCGGGGTACACCCAGGACAGGTCACCAGTCTGTCACAGGGCTAACACACATAGAAAGACAACCATTCGCACTCACAGTCACCCGCATTCACACCAATGGGCAATTTGGAAATTCCGATTAACCTATCCCCACAAATTCTGGCTGGGATGGTTTTCAACTTTCTAAACTAGGTGTGTCCAGTGATCATCCACAATGTGCTCCACTTGTGCAAATATAAACAGGATAAACACATACAGATAATGGACGGATTGGTAATCTTGAGATTAGACACCCGAAAAGCCAAGTGCTAAAGAAATAGCCAGAAATTGGTATTTTTTTCTTTTTTGAGCTCTGTGTCTAACAGCAGGTCAGCTACTTTCCTTCTTGTCTTTTCAAATACAAGTAGATGCAATTCAAATGGGTGCTAGTAGTAAAGTACAGTAAGAAGAGAGGCATGCATAATCCAATCCATGCCTCAGTTTAAAAATCAGCAATTAAACCGTTCAGATAATGAGAAAGAAACATTAGCACTGATTTAGGGTGTAAAATTCTTTTGTATTTATGATGAGTCATTGCTGCTAATAGCTACATGAATTAAAATCTAACATTTATGTCCAAAATGTAGAACAGTAAGCACAGCCAAAAGCCTGGCCGTTGTCGCCAAAGCTATACACACTTGACATGTAAAGAATAATGGGTTAAAAAGAAAATCAGTGGCTAAGGTATTTTCCCAGCGTGTCAAAGAGAACTTTACAACTGCTTTTTTAACCGTCTTCGTTTAATGGATTGTGTTGTGACTGGCAGTTTCAGGATCTGCTAGTTGGTCTCTAACTCCCTCTTGAAAGTCACCAAGCATCTATCTTCAATTTGACTGACTTTCTGAGTATTATTTAATCAAATTGCTCAGTTTATTTAATGTTGCTGTTTGGCTTGACCAAGCCATGAAAACAGTAACAATGTGCTACACGTTGCCTATGATGGAAAACAATGTCAAGCTGCAAAAACGGAACTTATATTCGACAAGTTTCCATTCAATTGATGTTTAAACCAAATGGGTTAATACTGTTATTAAAGCAGCATATATGCAGCTTGTCCCACAGCATCAAGAGGAATGAGAAACCAGAAGGAAAGCAAGCGAACACATCCATGTGTCAAAGCACAGTATACCAAATATCGGCTTCACAAATCAAGCTGTGCTCAGCATCAGCCGAGCTAAACACCTTCTGTAAACATGCACTGTAATCTATTATCAGCTCGTGAACACACTTTAACATTCAGCAGCAGTGAAGCGAACACCAGACCATATGAATGGTTCCAGTTTCCACAGCGGGCGTTAATGTGTTTCTGGAAAACATGCAATCTCTGAAAGCTACTGATTATCATCCATAACAACTACAATGTCTCAGTGTCACAAACCCTAAAGTTGATTAAAAATGTGCTTTAAAACACCTAAATACTCCTAATTCAAAATAGCTACATGCTCACTTTAGCCTATGAATTTCACACTCTCCCAGGACTAACAGAGTGTGGAGGGCTTGGATGTCACTGTATAGGAAAAGTAATGAACACTGACCTTTGACCTTTTGTTATATATTATGCCTCACTGATCAAAAAATGAGAAGCTGTGCCCAACAACCAGTGTGACAAGCTAAAACAAATAATGCAATCATTTAATGGCAAATCAATAATGTTTCTAAATATAAAATGCATTTGCGGCTTCTCTTCCTGCATTAGAGGAATGCACTCATGAGAACATATGGGCTTTATACACATTATGACACAAACGATTACTGAATCCATCAGCTTTTGTGAAACTTCTACACAGCTGCAGAAAACATTCCACACACACACACAAATACATAATTAACCACAAACAAGCTTAAAAAAAAAAAAGAGCACACAAACAGCATACTGCAATTCCCCAGAGGTAATTTTCTGTGCTTCATTCAGAGGGGTGGATAAACTGACATATGGGATAATGTGCAATGCAGGGGCGAAAGTAACATAGCAAAGAGGCTACATGCATGGCAATATGTGTGTGCGTATGAATGTAGGATGTAACCCTGTGGAGCTCTTGAGGAAACATCTTAGGCAGTGAAAGTGTGCAGCAAGCAGAAGGGGAAGGAGAAAAGGGATTTAGGGTTGTGAAGCTGGCCAAGTGGGCAGCGCCTGGGGAGATGTAAAATGATTTCGAAGCCATGGTGGAAACACAAATGGTTTAATAGATCTTACTATTAAAAACAAACAAAAGTAAATAATCTTACATATTATATAGTACTTCATCAGTAGCTGGTAGCTATATCTTTCAATATAATGCACAAGCCACTACACCAATTTAATTTATTTTCAGAAGTGCCTTAATTCTTCAAAGCACAGATTCAATGAGCTGCTGGAAACATTGCTCAGAGATTTTGGTCCATATTGACATGACAGCATCACACAGTTGTTGCATTTTTTGGCTGCACACCCATGATGTGATTCTCTCATTCTACCGCATCCCAAAGGTCTATTGGATTCAGATCTGGTGACTGTGGTGGCCATCTGAGTGCAGTGAAATCATTATCATGTTCAAGAAACCAATTTTAGGTTATTTAACCTTTGCAACATGTGTTATCCTGTTGGAAGGAGTGATCAAATATACACTGTGGCCACCAAGGGATGGACATGGTAGCCGCAATGATCAGGTAGACTGTAGGGTTTGACTACAGGGCCTGAACCGTTGACATAGAGCACAATGGATTCATGCTTTCATGCTGTTTAAATTCTAATCCAACCATCTGAATGTTGCTTCCTTCCTGTCAGCCTGAAGCACTCTGGCCAGTCTCCTCTGAAGTCAACAAGACATTTTCAAACAGAACTGCCGCTCACTGGACATTTTCTCTGTAAACACCCGTTTTTATGTGAGGGGAAAAAAAACAATGGAAGAGTAGAGTTAAGATTCTTGGATGAGTAGGAAAATACTTGTGCTAGAAGAGGAAAAGTAAAGGACAGACTCGCTTATTATGCATCAGCAAGGAGGTAAAGTTTGATTTGATGGGAGGAACCATCAGAAGCAGAACTGATTCATCTTACCACGGGGGAGGAAAAATCAGTGAATATCAGCAAGACTTTCCATTTTCAATACAACAGTGCATGAGCGTAGGTCTTACATGCATTAGATTTCACAATGAAATGCCACTGTGCAATTACTTTTGATGACACACTCCAGCAGAAGCAGGGAAATGTCAAAATCACAATTAGAACCACAGCAGCCAAAACAAAAAAATGACGGTTTCACACAGGCACGCGCAACCATTCTCACACGCATATACACATACAGACCTTAAAATAGACGAATAAAAGGTGAAATTGGATAAAACAATTGTGTTCCCCTCAGGATGAATTTTAATCTCTTTTTTGACCCTATGGTTTCTCATTCGGTCAACATTTCAGTTTCACTAAGAATGTGGCTTCTGATCATGAACTAGCAAAACAAATCACATTCACATCATAAGAAAAGCATCTATTATAATGGAAAAATCATTCATTATTTTAGTGCTAATCATTTAAGGAACCCACAGGCTATTATATCAAGACTTAGCCAGCGACAATGTCCAAAATTCTGGGCCAGCAATTATCCAGGCCAGCACATCATGTTTAATGTGACGGGCATTTTTATGAATGCAGATTAATTTAAAAAGCTGCTCTAACACTAAACTGTTGTCAGAAGATGGTTTTGAAATTGAATTTCATAAATGTGTTCCTTCCTTTGTGGAGGACTAAAAGCAGACTACAAATGAAAAAGCAGAAACCCTCTGGTTCCAAAATTCTTATCCAGTGCCTGTTTAAAGAGATTAAGTGCTCCTTCTTCTTCTTCTTCTATCAGCTGTTCCCTTTAGGGGTGGCCACAGTGGATCATCTGCCCACATCTCACCCTATGTAAAGCACCCTTGTTTGCCACAGCAACCTTCCTTCACTATATGCATACACCTCTGTGGTTCAATTCAAATGGTTTTGAAAAGAAGCAGCAGCAACGTCTGAATTTTGAAAAAAAAAATAATAATTCTGAAATTAGAGAGAAAATATGTCAAGAAAAAGTGAAAGAAACGGAAAACCTTCCAGAAAGTTCACAGAGGAGGAAAGTAAACGGTAAATGGACTGATTCTTATATAGAGCTTTTCTACTCTTTTCTACCTCATTCACACAAGCACTTTATTCTATAATTAGTGCTCTAACATTCATATGCATTCACACTCTGATGGATGCACTCGGAGAGCAACTTGGGGTTAGTATCTTGCCCAAGGTAATTTGGCATGCAGAATAGTGGAGCCAGTGATCGAACCACTAACCTTCCAATCAGTAGTTGACCTGCTCTACCAACTGAGCTACAGCCTGGAAAGTGACCTGGATTACGTATCAAGTTTGTCTGGAGCCAAGCCCTCTAAACCAAAGTAAGTAATGAATTTTGAAAACATAAGAAAATGGCAATTTTGCTAAAGCTTAGTTTCAGCTTGTGAGAACTATTTCTTTTTATTATCTGTAACTTTAATTTATCAGTTTTAATTGCCAAAAGAACTTTTGAGTGTCAATTAATTTTTTTTCTACTTAGTTTACTTACCTCCATTATTATTCTGCTATTCTATATTTCTTTTGGTTTTTATCTTCAGTGTATACAAAGTTTTTTATTATTATTATTATAATTATGACAGAGGTTATAGAGGAGGCTGCTTGGAATAATGTTCGCAGGTGGTCACCAGGCGAATTTTCCATGCGAACGCTGGAAAATTGACGCCCAATGAAACCCAACTGCAACCATTTCTCTGTCCCCACAAGCAGCATGAAGACAGTCAAAGGTAAACTTGTCTGCAAGAAGGCGAAAATACACTTTGTGCAAAAAAAAAACAAACTCCCTGACAGTGTGAGCATTGCAATGTGGGTCTCTGTCTCCATGTAAACAGGAACTGCTTCAGTATCTATCACACAGGCCCGAAAACACCTGGACATTTTATCTAAATTAATCTAAAGGTGACAATATATGAAAAACTGAGAGCACAAGGCTCAAAAACGTTTTTGTACACATTTATTTTAGCTCATATTTCAATGTTGATTGAAATGTTGACGTGTTACAATTTGTTCACGTTGAATATCATTATAATATTATTAAATTATAATCCACTTTAGATTTTTGTTGTATTGTCATAACAACACCGTAATTAAAAATAACTCACAGTATAATTTTTGACCCTTTTACAACCAAAATGACCAAATAAAGTCCACGCTGCCAGTATGATACTTAAAGGATACGCCCTCACAGACACTAGTGTGGCCTTTCTCCCTTTTTAATACCACCATGTCTTTCTAATCTTATTCATACTACTTACTAAAATTAGTCATTCTTCAGGTCCCAGATAACAGATAATGTAAAGAAATGTACACACACACACACACACAACACTGATGTGTGTGTGTGTGTGTGTGTGTGTGTGTGTGTGTGTGTGTGTGTGTGTGTGTGTGTGTGTGTGTGTGTGTGTGTGTGTGTGTTTGCGTTCACTGAATAGCTTTCTTTCACTGTTGGGCTTTTAAACGTGTTGACAG
>VURO01018656.1:0-14015 GCA_015108175.1 Pelvicachromis taeniatus | reverse complement strand
GGGAAGCCTGGAGCTCCGGAAGGTCCAACAGGGCCCTAGAGAGAGAAAATAGCCTGTCAGCTTGGCTATTAATCACTGACACTTCAGGTGTGGAAGATCAGATATGATCATATTGTGGAGGTGTGCATGTAGAGAAGCACGGCTCTGACTTCATCGACAGTTTTTCTTTCTTGATCTGAATGTAAATGTGGATAAAATAAAGGAAACTAAATGACATCTAAGAGGACACTTACAATGGGACCAGCAGGACCAGGCAAGCCATCGTTTCCACGAGCTCCCTGAAAACAGTGAACAGTGCATTATGAGCACAGGTCAGGAAAAAACACAGATGGATAAATGATTTCTTATAATCAACAAATAATGAGATGCAGAGTTTAAAGGTTAATGCAATTATTGCCATAACTGCCTAAAAGAAGCACCTGAACAATGCTCTACATTTACTTCTTTACTGCTAAACAAAGAGAAGGGGTGACAATCCAAACCATCTGTTACAAATTACATGAAGTTTGTTTCCAACACCAGTGTTTAGAGAGAAACATGGCACCTACAGCAGCTCCACTGGGTCCAGGACGTCCTCTCTCACCAGGCAAACCTCGAGGTCCCTGTGAGGGAAAAGAAGAGAAGTTCACACCATCATTTATTGTGTGTGTGTGCCTGTGTGTAATGTCCAATATTCATACCATTGGTCCAGGAGCGCCGCTCTCTCCAGGAGAACCAGATTCACCCTGAACAGAGGATTTAACTGTTATTATGGTACAGCAATCTTAAACTACAGTATAATAGAGCTACATTATATATTCAATTACTTAAGTAACAATTGCTGTACAATAAACTTGATGGATTAAACAAGTGTTATCTTCAGCAGAGGAAGGCATACGAGCACAAGCTGTGGGCCTGAGTCAGAAACATCACTCTCTCTCACCTTAGCACCAACAGCTCCAGTCTCTCCCTTCGTACCGTCTCGCCCTGGATAACCCTAAACGACAGAGACGCCAGGTTTCGTGAAATATAAATACCCGACTGTTTGTGCCAGAATTTCTAAGACAACCAACAGACTCACCCTGTGCCCTTTGATGCCAGGTAGACCAGGAGTTCCCGGGAATCCACGAGCTCCCTGTGGCATGAAAGGAAAAGACGGAGACCAACATAAACAGAGGGAATAAACACGAAGCTAAGATTCCTCTTTAGCAAACAAAGACAACGAGAAATATTAAAAATCTTTCTTAATGTACAGATTTAAATAAGTTTGCATTTAAATGCATTAATAGTTCATAATCTAACTGACTGGAGTAACTCACCTGAGGTCCCAGAGGTCCACGTTCACCTGATTTTCCAGGTTTACCAGCTTCACCCTAAAACAACGATGGAGACAGTGATGTAAAATACAAAGTAAACCTGCATTTAAAGTTCTTATTTTGTGCAATTCTTCCTTACATGTAAAAAAAAATCTGTGTATTTTTCATCTACTTTTATGTAACTGGATAGACTAAAGAACACCCCAGTGGACACAGTGTGTAATGTCACATTTGCTGCCATCATGTGCATAAAAGCAGGAATTACATTTTTTGTCTGGTCCAAATGCTGTTTGAAGATTCTTCTGAAGATTGAATTCACAGCACTGTCTGCATTCAGGCTGCCACCACTTTGACAAAGATTTGCTGAACACTTCAGTCAGCTGCAGAGCTGTTACTCCTTCAGCTGTACAGCTGTGTTACAGCTAGTAACACAGCAAAAAACGAATCCAGTCGAAACTTCTATACAGAACAAGGATTTGCTCATGTAAAAAAGCCTCAGAGGCAATATTCATGTGTTTATGTGGCTGATGCACAAAACGTAATTCCATATTCGAGTTCCTGATAATGCAGCAGCTCTGACGACACGTTTACATCTGCCCTAGGGTTGAAGTAAAGGCACCACGAATGCTTCAAAACGGACTTCATATAACCGGGCGAAGGGGTGAGGCATTTCATTTTAGCTGCAACGGTCACACTTACATCATCTCCAGGTTTTCCAGGAGGTCCAGGGGGGCCGCGGGGTCCCATGGGTCCCTGTTAGAAACAGAGAAAATAAACACAGGTGAGAAACTGTTACCGTTCCTAATCAACAGAGGGCAACAGGTGAAGTTTTAATTCACCGGAGCTGCTGTTCACACATCGCTGGTGTCTCTTTCTGTGACAATCAGCTCTGACAGAAAACAGGGAATAGTCAGAGATGTGCTTAAGGACCTGATTATTATTTTTCACAGTGTTACACTCACTGACACGAAGCGCCATTATTATTTACTAATGCAAAAATGGATAATGCCAACCTTAATATATAAAACACACCAAACTGTGTTAATTTGAATGGGAAAGTTATGTAATAATATTAATAAAACTATTAAAGTATTCTGTGTCTCAGTAGGAAGGGTTGGTAGGTCTTTCTCTCCCCCCTGGGTTGTCTCGACTAAGCAGCAGCACAAAAATGACACATAGAACAGAAGTGCTGATTATTATTCTATCAATGCACGTCCGCCATCTTTGATCTGTGATCATAATTTAGCCAATTAAAGGTAGCGAACACTGAACTTCACGCTTGGCCAACGTTTTCACCCTTCTACCCTTCTACAACTGTCAAGTTATTTTCTGGAAGGAAGTTTGATTTTAATCACTCCTAACGATGCACTGGTGCATTTTTAAAAGTGAAAGGCATCTCAGAGACGTTCTGTCTGCATATGTAGACTCCACACAAGCAGATTAACACAGCGGTGGGGAGACCTTGCATTGTCTACCTGCTGAGAGAATAGCACTGGGTGCAGGAAAGGGGTTGGTAGTGTGGTTTCAGGGAGTTTTGGAGGAATGAGGAGAAAAAAATACAAAAAACTTCAAATGTAGGAATAGAAAATAAAAACTCGCTGGAAGCGATGCAAGATGAGCTTATGAAGATAATGAATTGTGAAAATAAATGTGTCTTCACACATTTATTTTAAAGAGATGATTGCAGGAATAATGGAAGAATTAGAATTTGATTTTTTTTATTCAAAATATGAGTGTAGGAAGGTGGAGACAGATAGTAACATGAACAATAACATGAAGGTCTATATATTTCATAATTTCAATATTGACATAGTTGGCAATACTAACAGACTGTGACATGCAGCACAGATATGTACTGTAAGTCATAGCTAAACTACCTAAAATAAAGAAAATGTGCTTAAACACACTTTTTCTGGTCAGTTGCACCTTTCTGGGGCTGTTTGGGTTGTTCTTGTGCCCATTTTCACAACACGTTGTAGCAAGATTATTATTATTTTTTTTAATATTTTCGGGATTTTATGTAATCTTTTGAAGAATTTCACATTTTATTTAATGGTAGAAAACATTACCACAAACCTGCTCACACAAGAAAGCAGCTCAAGTCAAGCAGCCATGTGAAATAAAAAAAAAGAAATAAGAACAGAGGCTTAAGGGTTTAGAGGGGACATGCAAAACCCCAGGAGGGTGGGATACTTACTGATTGTCCAGGCTCTCCAGCTTCTCCAGGATTACCTTGGAAACCTTGTGGACCCTGGGATGTGAAAAGAAGAGCGAGTCAAACTGTGAAACACTTTTTAGACATTGATAAAAAAGATACTAAAAAATGACTGCTAATCTAACTACATCTTAAATAATGTACTGATTAAAGGGAATCTATTATGCCAGTTTCTAGCTCCATTTTTTCTTTCTTGGACTCTCCAAGCTTTGTGCCATTGTCAAGCTTTGCTTTGGTCAAGCAGATATGCTACCTTCTGTGTAAAAGAGGCCATTTAAGTCCCTCTCCTTGCAAGCCTACCCTCTCTTAAAGCCAGATTTCTTCTCATAAATTGCCCCTTGGACACAAAAGGACAGCATGTGAATCAGTACTCACAGCTGGCGCTATGAGCCTGAGATGGCCATTTTTAACTGCCTATCACAGGGAGCTGGAGCCTATATCCTCTTTTACTGACATCACACAGAGCCAAGGGTGGAGAAACTTGCTGGGATATAGAGAAGTTTGAAGTCAGGTTGAATTTTACGCACACATGAAATACTAGTATCCTCCATTGTAACGGCAAAATGCACATTGGCATCCATGTGTCTGGTTTTCTAAATTAAAAGCTTCTAAGATTCAAAATTATACCATGACTTTAGAAAAGGAAGTTTGATCTAAAAGCAGACCAAAGTTCTTTAAGGTGGAATTGCATTTCTGCAAATGGGGGCTTTGGACGAGAAAGTGATCAAGTTGAGGCAAGTCAGGTGGCAGCTTCTGGTTCCTTTGAGTAAGGGCTGCAGGTAGAGCTGGGTTACAGACAGGGGTAGAACAAGGTAGGGCGTTTGCGTGTGGTGGGGGGTGTAAGGTAAATTGTCAGGTGTTCTATGGTATGTCTGGGTTGTGGCACAAAAAAAAGCCCCGGAGCTTTCAGCTGGAGATGAACGTGTCCTTTATTTGCCATCTTCCTCCAGAGGAGAACCTGAGCAGACGCTCGTGGTTAGAGCAGGGCTCGGTATAAACAGTTATTACTTACAGCCTGCTGTATGCACTTATTCCTGAGGTGTGCACTAGCAGTAGCCATTTATAGGTCGATATTGTTATTAAATTCATTAAAGAAGTAGACAATGTAGCATATGCACATTACACATCACATTACAATTATAAGATTTTGCCATGTGTATCCTGTCTGTGACCAACAGGATCCTGTCTACAGGTGCGCCTTGATGCTGTTTTGGGAGTGCAGGAGGTACTTACAGGTGCTCCAGTTGGCCCAGGTGGTCCTCTAGGTCCCATAGGGCCCTGGGGAGAAGAAAAGACAACACACAAGCAACGTGAAGATGATGACACCTGTCACTATTACACACACTTCAAAATATATAAACTCACAAATTACACAACAGCACAGTTACATTTTACAGCTCGTATTACTGGTAAAATTTGTTAAGTGGTCATTTTATCCACGTGAATTCACTAAGAAGCTATAAAAACATATCACCTGCTTCGCCTCAAAGCTACATAACCCTCAGCAGCTCTGCTGTCAAAACCATAAATCATTTGAAACTCCTCCCGGGCTCAGGTTTTCTCTTCACTTCTTTCATCCCCCTGCTTTCCTCAGCTAATTTTTCCACTCACTGTGTTTCTGTAGTTCAAACGTCAGCACTTCATAGGCTGAAGTGTTGTATTCTTAAGAGAGGAGGCTGACTCTGCATGGCTTCTTGCATGTCATACTGTTGGTTATAATCTAAAATCTTAGATTTAAGAGTCGTAAACTACATTTAACAAAACGCAGTCTGCTCTCCAGCAATGCCTGGTTGGAGTTGCCAAACTAATTCTGTAACAGCTATGAGACAAATCCTCATGCTTTTTCTTTCCAATTCAAGGGAGTGAGCTGAGAGCTTTCAAGATCCCGAGTTTGATTCAGATGACTTTTGACAGCTGTTTGCTTGGATAGAAACATATTCCTTTCAGTAGTGTGGCCCTAATGAAGCCTCATACAAGAATCAGGGCTTGCAGCCAAAGAAAATGTCACAGCTGGGCACAGTGGTCCTCAGAATCAAATGAAAGTCACCTTTCAGTGGGTGTGGGAAGCCCTCACCACGCTGGGGAGAAACGTATCAATGGGGCTCTATATCTGCACAATGTCTGAAAGTGTGTTTGAGGGGCACACATATGTTTGTGTGTGCGTGCACACATTTCAGTAGCAGCGTTGTTTAAATAGCTATGTAGGTGCGGGATATGAGTTGGGGTATTTACAGGTATGTAAGGGGTTTTAAGCTTCACTTGGGATTTAACATCAGTCCAGTTTGCTCTTCCGTTGCTCTCTCCACCAGCAAGCTGGCACATGCCAAAGTAAACGAGGACTTCTTTCACAAAGCCTCAGTGTTGTGGCGAGCTCTCGGACAGACATGCTGTGGTAGGACAGTCAGTAGGAATTAAGCCACACACACACACACACGCACGCACGCACGCACGCACGCACGCACGCACACACACACACACACACACACACACACACATACACACAAACTCTGATGCCGGCTGAGGGGATGTGATCGCCTTCAGTCCCCCTACCCTCAGAGCGTCTCAAACCACTGCTGCGCTGAGAAACAGCCAAGCTTCTCTGTGGCTCTTTAAACCAAAACAGCTCCCAGTATGCTCCTCACTCCATCGCAGGCAGGCTGCCATGCCAGCAGGAGCGGTTTTTCATGAGCTTGAAATATAATGAAGATCAATGGCTGCTTCCTTGGTTTATAAAATTGCCCCTATGTACTCCATGTGAAGTGTTTATTTTCCATTGTGACCCAGCACTTTGCAGCTTCTTTCCTCCAGCAGCAGGAAAAACGGTGCCTTTAATCTCCTGATTTCATCCAAACCAACAACAAAGAAGGAGAAGACAAAAAGGGAACACGGCATGAATCAGTAGTCTTCATCGTTTCTTCCCATCACAGACTTTAATCCTGCTTTGGCATCTACTCTCCTAATGGAGAATGATGATGTTTCCATCTCACAGTTTTCACATTTGATGACCAGGTGATGCTTCTTTAGGTCATGGAAAGAAGCTGTTTATGTCCCTCCAGAGCAGTTAAAGTGCAGGATGGGGATGCAGAGCAGATGCAGGCTGATGCAGATCTCTAACCCAGGTCTTCGTGTTAGAGATCTGGGTTAGATCTCTAACAGATCTCTAAGCACTTTGTTTTTCTCGAAAACTCCACACCTTTAGCCTCGTTGCAGATGAAATCAGCCGGTGATAAAAACAACACAGGGGTGGCAGCAGCTCTCATCGTCACTTGCTCACCATTGGTCCTTGCATCACACCCATTTGTGCACCGCCGGCCTTCTCGTCGAAACCACCAGCCATCTGAGCAGCAAAGTTCTGGAGGAAGCAGAAGAAAGGACACGTTTTTATAATAAACAAAACTGGTTTGTGGTTTATTATGTGTGTGACATCTCAGAGAAGTTTAAATGTGTACAGTATGTGACTGAGAGCAAATAGATGACTTAATTTAAATGTGTCATGCGTTATTGCATGATGCTTCATCGTTTTGGCCGGACACACAATCAGCTTTTGACCTTTTATTTGTCACTAGTAGAGCTTAGCATGTGAATTCTGATGCAGACAGAGGGCATGTGAACCAGTCTCACAAAGACTCTCTTTCTTTTTAACCCCCCCCCAAGCACCCTTCCCCTTCTTACGTCTATCATACTACCTCCACCACCCTCAGTTCACCTCCTTTCTTTTCTGCTACAAAGAATGAGAGGCATTCGATCTATTCTTTCCCACTGCATCCACTCGCTGTTGTCTTCCCGCCCCCTCCCAACACCAGCAGTTTCCCACATCTTTTGTACTCTTGGATTCTTTCTTTGCTCCATTTCACCCCCTCTCTCCGGTTATTCCAAGCAACAAGAGTAAACCCATTCTTGGCCTTGAATCAGTGTTCAACCTGTCAGCTCCTATGTCTGCCGTGAATGCTCACCCATCACCCTTACTAGACATGTGATACTCACTCCACCAAGGCCAGGGGGTCCGTTAGGTCCTGGAGGTCCAGGGGGGCCAGGGTTTCCGGGGGTGCCAGGCTCGCCATCTCTGCCACGGGGGCCAGGACTTCCCTTAAATGAATATATAAAATTCAGATGAATTGATAATGTCCCACATATCGTTTTGTCAAATCCGGCAAAAATCAAACTGAGGAGCTTTTGCAACAGATCAGCTCATAAATTCACTCACAAATCTTTTTCCCTCTATTCAAATGTTATATGTTTCTATATCTGCAGCTTTGTTGAAGTGCATGAATGTTTCTCACAACTAATAACACACAGGAATAGCATCTTATTAAGTAATAATCTTCCCATGTTTTTGCAACTCTAAAATTAGAGAGAAAACATGAATATTTTAACTCCGCATTCATTAATTCAAACCTGTGGCCAACATTTGAGCTCATGTGCACTCTGGATAAATGAGCACACATTTACTCAGGTGATAATTAGACTACCTGCATTCCTCTGTGCATGCAGTGACAAATTACCCTGCAAGGGAATCTCAAATAAAGAATGAACACCTGAGTACCTGAAAAAGAAAACATGATTCTTCACATTGGCTAGCCAAACTCAATCCGTCCTGCGCTTAAATCTGCATAAACAAGACGACTACATGGCATAAACTACTCGCCTGCAGCAATTAGCACATCCAAGTGATGTTACATTATTGACATGATCAAAGCCTTGCAAATGTGGTGGTGCTGATTTCCCACACTGACTGACTATGGGCCCTCTGAGTGCAGCAGAGGTTTACATTATGAGTCTCCGACAGCCTCACATCTGTTAAACACCGCAAACATCAGCAGACCACACAGTCTAATGGGAATGACACATGACTGGTTAGGCTAAGTCGCTCAGTGAAAGGCTACCATTCTGCAAACCTGCAGCCTATAACAGGACAACCCCCCCCCAGCCCACTCCCTGAGACCTAAAGCTCAGATTCAATGGCACATACTGTACTTCTTAGCTGGGCAGCGTTTGGGTTTAGTTTTTTTTAAGTATCATGGGCAGAAAATCACAGGTATCATTGAATTTTGTTTCTTATTTTTTACACGCCACACTGACCTTCTCTCCTTTCTCTCCTCTTGGTCCTCGGTGTCCTTGCTCTCCTGGTGGGCCCTGGGTGAACAGGAGATGGTGAAGTAACTCAGTACTTGTGTGTTGAATAACAGCTGAAGCCTTTTCACTGTACTACTGTTAGATCAGACCAGTTTCCATTTTGAGTCACTGCTGTGCCAGTTAAATTTAATACCTAAACTCTAAACACCTTCAGATAGTATATAGTGTCTGTAAAAGTGCTCAAAGGGGAAGAAGTATGAGAAAATGTATGAGTGGGGAAATAAGGTGCATACCGTTGGGCCAGATGGTCCTCTTGGTCCTATAACCTAAATAAGACAAGGACAGAAAAAACGAACTGATAAGAATCAGGGGGTTTCGAATAAAACTTTAATCTCTGGGTCTTGACACTTTCCAGATATTGTTGCACGAGAGAGGTTTTGGGAAAAATGATCTGTCTCCAATCAGAGGAGACTTGTTAACTGCTAATCTCTTCTGGCAAAGCGCTAGAAGAAACATACAATAAACAATGCCTTTGTATTTCCTGCCATGAGCTTGTATGGCCTCAGTGGGGTAAAGCATTTCCAGGTGCAGCAGCAGCAGCAGCAGGGAGCTTACTCTGTGTCCCTCCTGCTCTCTGGTGGCCTGTGAGGATCTGTATGGGGGAATGTATGGAGCTCTTATTGTGCTTAGCTGTCGTCTTGATGAGCGGCTTGGCAGACCGTCTTCCCTTCTCTCTAACACTCTCGGTCTTATGTAAACTGGTGGTGTTGGTTGTGTTTTCAGTTCATGCACGAAAACGTTTAATTGGACAGTACGAGTTTTTTTAAACACAATGCTTCTTACACATTAGTGCATCAGTTATAGTAATAACAGATAAAACAGTGGGCATTTCTGGCCTTCTGCATGTGTGTGTGTTGTATTTCTTTACTGCAGTACTGCTGGTTTTACTAGTAGTTCAGTTACCAGTAAAGTACCTGAACACTTCTCACTGCAGGCTGCTGGTGAGTTTTGAGGGTTTTGTGTGAGTTTGAAAGAAATTGCTGTCACGTCAGGATTTACGATCCTAGCACAGTTAACAAACAAGTTTTTCCTAATAACAACACAGATATGTTGCATGTTACGAGTGTGTGGCATCAACTTACATCCGTAATGTCTCCAGGTTCGCCTTTCTGGCCCTGACATGAGAAAAAGGTAAGAACACAACAGCAATTAAGATCGGCGCTATTAGGAATAGCATCTATCTATTCCCAGACTCTGAAGAACAGCTAATAAGAGCCCGTCTGATGAAAACCTTTGATGGTACAGCAAAATGTTCAAAGTGAGTATCCCCCACAGTGCCAGTGCACAAGTAAATATTACACACAGTGTGAAAAGGAAATAGCTATTTAACATCTGCCAAAGCTCATTCATATCAAAGCCTCATCTCAATCCTTAAACTACAGGGCCCTCGTGCAGGCCTGATAGAAGTCTGGGACAGATATGGCTATTATTGCTGGGGGAGGCTGATGTTAAACACACACACAGCATAACGATCACATACATAGACAAATACACATGCAGCATTTAAATATCCTACAGTGTCTCACCTTAGCACCAGGTATTCCTGTTATGTGTCGAACATGAGAGAGGGAGAAAACAGATCACAGTTAGTGAACATGTGGGCTACGCAGTGCATCATGGGAGGAGAAAGGCTACTAATGCTGGGAACCAATTGTACGTTCTTGAATCAAACCACTCCAAAGACCACCACCAAATCATATTTTCAGTACACAAAGAGCCCATTAGGACTGTAAACTAGCGTCGGTTGCATCGCCATCTCACGTTAAGAGCTCAAAGCAAAAACAAACCAGCTGCAGTGTGAGGGTAAGAGCAGAGAGCAAAGGAGCAGAGAGCAAAGGAGCTGGCGTAGCCTGCAAACGCTGATTTCTACTGAAACGTTAAACCTTCTGTTGATTTCACAGCATTTGAAGCTCATTGTTACTTTTGTCTGCAACTCAAAGAAGTTAAACTATGATGAGCAGTAACGCTAAAGCAGCAGTTTAACATACTGCAGGTTTAGTTAAAAATAAACAATGTAGTATTGTAGTAAGTACTGTTTTAAATACTTTGACACAAGAGTGCACATGATTCTTAAATATAGATAAAAGCATCAAAATGACATTTTGGTCAAGGTCAGGTTTTTTCTGCAAAACTCTTGTTGAAGATGACATTTGTCTTCATTAATACTTTGAAATGATAAGAAATCTCATGTTTTTGTATGCTAAACATACATATATGTTAATATATATGTGTATGCATGTATATCAGGAACTATCAGATCAGATAAAAGTCATTACAGATCTGATAGATGCATAATGCTGTTTGACAAAGTCAGATAGTGAGGTAGTCTGAATATATTTCAGGTTTTATTAGCTGTTTTTATGTGGTTAACAGCTTAAATTCAAAATTCTGCAGACTTTTTAAAAAAGCAGTTTTGCCTTCAAAATAAGAATAAATATATTATGAAGATTTGAATCCAGAAGAATGCATTGAAAACAGCGACACGTCTGACTTCCCTCAAGCTCCTCATCTGACCTTATATATATTTCCAAATGTGACCAAATAGAGTTTGTAAATCTGCGGAAACGGCACTTTCAAATGTGGCGAATAGATCCTTCTAACAGTCTGAACTCTCAGCGCACAGTCACTGTGTTTTCTTGCCATCAGATCTGCAGAAATCCACAGAGAGGATATAGAGTAGAAATGTGAAGCCGTGTCTGCTTGACTGAGGTATTTCCTTAATGACTCCCACATGTTTTCATGATACCTAGAGAAGGAGAGAGTATTCAAACAAGATGGGGCCAAGGTGAGCCAGCTATGGAAAAATTACAGCGAGGTAGTGTTTGACTGAAATCCTGTCAGATGTGTCACTGTTTTGTTTATTTCTCATCATTTGTTTGCTTTGGGGTTCGAAAACTGTATTCAAATCAAAGGCTGTCACACAGTACACGTCACATTAGAACATCAGAGTGAGCGATGTCAAACAGCAGCTCCCCGACCTTTGATTAATACCAAATTTATGCCATGTGGCGTTTTCTCCCCAAAATAAACAATGTGATCCCAAGCAGTAATTTATTTATGTGAGGTGTGAGATAAATAAATTACAACCAGAGGTTGGAGGCTGGTCAGCAGCGCAGATGGGGCAACACTCTCCAAATGGGATTTCGGGTTTGGAGCAGTCTTTTAACTCCTCGCAGACAATTTCATCACACAGGACGGTTCCAGTGTCACACACACAGATGCGACAAGGCTCTGGTTTCCACACATCCTTGTCACTATAACGCTGTCCATCTTGTACACAGCTAAACGCATCCTCTTCTGTGTGTGAGACCATGGAAAGGGACACACAGAAGAGGTGCAGGTAGGTGGAAGGAAAAAAACAAGAGATTAAACATCAGATGGGAATAGCAGTCACTGTGCTTCATGACAGACATATCAGCAAAACAATGTTATATTCAACTGTGAAGCATATGCGCAGTGACATAATGCATGCAAAATAACCCCATTAGCAGCATTTCAGCGAATGTTTTAGACAATTCAACACACCATATCAGCACAGTACTCATAAATGAAAAAAATGTAATCATCAGTGACAGTTAATCCTCCTCGTCCTCTTACAAAACCAGAAGAGATTTAGTTTCTAATAATGTAAAAGGGAAGCATTAAGTCCTCAAAGAAAGGCTTAACGAATGGACACTGTTCCCTGATTTATTATCATAATTATCTTTGCTAATTTGTCTGTTGTTGACTCATTAATGCCATGAGTAACCATCTACGAAAGCCACAACTTCTCTGCCTCAAGTTGAGATTTTCTTCACTTGACCGAAGAAATGCAACCTCTCAAGTTGCCACAAGGTGGCAGTGAAGCATCTCAGAATCACAGTTAAGGACACAAGACCTACAGGAAACCCCCAGTAGCTTTACAGGAGCTGGAGGCCATGTGTAGGAATTCCTCAACAACTTAAATACAGGACAATTAGAGCTGGAGACACCCTACTGTACTGCAAAAGAGGCAAAGTTAACAAAATTGTTTGGTTTATTTTCTCAGGCCACAATCTGGCAAAGGGCGCAAGGGAACGTGCTAGAGGCGGTTCACTTCTGAATACAGCTGCTGTATGTGGTGTAAATGACGCCACTGGCATCACAGTTTTACAGTAGATCCAATAATCAGAAATATGTTCGTTTTCCAGGCTGGCAGCCAAACACCTGCTCAAAAATTTGTAAAAAATGGAGTCACAGAACCTGCACCCAGGTGATGAAAAGAAAGGCCCCAAGGTGTGCACTGCTGAGAGGTAAGAGGACAAGGAGCAAATACAGTAGCTATATTTACCTTTAAGCACTGCTTAAGTCTAAGTATCCTAACGGTCCACAGCAGCCATGAATGAGGCCTTTTTGGAAAGAGACAGAGTGGGCAATTCACAAAGTATTGCCTTGTATAAACACGGGGCACATTTCAATCCCCATCTGGAAACCATAGCTGTGTCAGATGCCAGTTCAAACACACCGGAGAAAGGAAAATGGCCAGCTTTCATGCACATACCTCGCGGTTTTGACATTAACTTCTACAGGCCTGGATGCACCATGAAAGGACTGCACCTGTCCTTTCACTGGCCGTAATATGAAAGATTCGCCTGATATGGAGCATTGTAGGACAAGGGGTCCTCTATCTACTGTAGAACTGACAGAGAGCTGGCTTTTCATCACTGGGGATAATTTGTGAGTCTCCTCTCCCATATGTTGGCAACCATACTGTTTTCCAGGAGAGTAAAACAATGAAAATTGTAAAGTGAATCCAGGTGTACTTGAGGACATTAGAGTCAAGCGCGTTCTTATTTATTTAATAACTGTTTAGGTCTCAGTGCTGGTTCTACCCATGTCTGATGAACTTTATGGCCTCAAGAGTGGTCAGTTGGTGGCCTCAAGGTTCAGAGCTCTAGTCCTCTTGCTGTGCTAGGGTCACAATAACACCTCTATACCCCGTCTCCCAAAAAAACAAAAAGTGCTAGGAATGAAGGGCTCGTATTATAACCAGGAATCCAGGAACTGACATCTCTGAGAGGGTAACCTGAGACTTCCAATTGCTTTGGCATGACTATTACCCTCTATTCTATTCTGGGAAAAGGGCATTTTTTTCTCTAGCTTTCTTGAACTCAATTTGTGTATTATTAAGAACACTGCACTTTCTCCACATCAGAATAATAAAGTCCCTGCTTTATATTTTTCCAGTTACCCCTCTTGCACCCTGGCTCTGTCTCTTTCTGGGCTGACTGTCACAGCTTATGGGTAATCTTTTAAGCAGATGGAAAGCCTGAAATCATATGGAACATTATTTCTGGCCCCAAATCTGCTGGCATACCTTTACCCTCAGATCTCTCTCGTGGATACTAAAATCA
>VURO01018654.1:0-13584 GCA_015108175.1 Pelvicachromis taeniatus | reverse complement strand
CCGCGACTGGAAATCCAAAATTATGAGGATCAAAAATAAAGTAGTGGTCCACACTTTTAAAGCAACTAAAAGTGCTCTGTAAATAAAGTTGACTTAGCCTAATTGTTGAGGCAAAACATCTATCACTCCTAGTGGTTGACTGTGGTATAGGTGATGGGAGCCTGAATCAAATGCCTTCAGTTTTGTAATGAAATGGAAAAAGTATAAACATTAAGCATAATGTTAAGCCAAAATTAGATTTTTATTTGATTTTCTCCTTGGGGGTCCGGCCCCCCAAGGAGACTGTCTGGTAAAACTCTGGCCCTCTGACAAATATAGTTGACGACCCCTGCTTTAGAGTCAAAACAAAGCCTAGTTAGGGACCAACTCTTGATAAACTTATGTCCACCACAAGCAGTTTATAGTTGCATTAGGTGGGGTTTATGTGAAAAGCTGCACCTGCTTGTGCCATAGGTAGAAAAATTAATTACTATATTGACAGCTTAAGTACTCGAGTATTGGGGATAAGGGCTGTGGAATCTCAGCCACGGTCCACTTCAGGCCACACTTTAGCCTGTGGCATCAAATCAGGTGTTTAAACCAGATTATCTGACATAACACAAAAGTAGCAGAAAAGCATTTTAGAAAAGCCCTGTAAGTATTTAAAAAGTGTTTGCCTCTGCTGTTCTTTAAACCTGCTACACAATGCAAGAACTCGAGCTTGTCTTAATGGATTCGGACAATCAATTCTGCGCTGAATCACTCGGCGATGCCGCCTCCTCCTCGGCTGAGAAACGGCGTCTTGGAGACTTGCTCGGTCAGGGGGAAGTGAGAAGCATATGAAAAGAGATCAAAAACAGCTAGAGCTTTCAAAGGCAAGCCCCAAATGGATCTTCTTAATAGACCATTGCTAAAGTTCTTCAAGTGATACATTTTAGTTCATCTAATCTTTGAGGCTTATTCCAATTGTAGTTGCTCAATTTGCACCAATTTCTTTGTAAATTATAATAAAAATGGGATCTCCTCATTCAACGTTATGCATCTATAGAACGATGCTTCTTAATGATTTGACAAAGTGTAAACACACTTCTTTCCTGGCCACCATGCATACCTCCTCATACCATAACTATTCCAAATCCCCCCCCCGAGCTCTTCCCAACCCAGACGAGGTGTGCATTCCTGGCCAGCTATCCAATACCGTCAAAGGAATCTGAAATTTCATCCTTTTTAGGCCCCCCTCCCTCCCTCCCTCCCTCCCTCTTGTCCTCATCCAACACTCTGCTGTGCTCCTGCTCTCCTCGCACACAGATGTACACAGAGACTCACAGCTGGGTCCATGCAGCTTAAGCAGACAAATACACACCCTGGGAAGGATTTCAAGCAGAGGTTTTTCCTGGATTCACAGATTTCTGGGTAACAAAGGGCAGCAGAGTGATGCCGAAGCTTTCTGCTTTCTAAAAATAATCTCAATATTCAATTATAGCCCCTGATAAGTCCTCCAGTGAGCAAAAGTTGTCTTTCTTTTTGGTCCTTAGTTGTTTTAAATGGATTCAAGTGGGCGGGACTCCGCTGAAAAAGGTGATCTCATATTCATGTCTACCAATCAGGGTTCCGCAGCAAAATGCGATGACAGTCGTGGGGTTGTTTGCTTAGGTTTCCAGACCATTATCAATCAAATGGGATTAAACACACCCACACACTCCGGATGAGAGTAGCCCAGTTTTTTTTTTTAAGCATTTGTCTTTAAACCATTCAATCACTAGAAAGTCGTCTCCAGAACTTAGTTGATGAATCGGTTACAATTTGAAACTTTCAAATGAAGTATAATTGAACTAAGTTTTCAGGGGCTTTAACCATTTGAGTAATTTATCAGGCAAACATTCAGCAAGTGTAGCTTTGCAAAAAGCTACACTTGCTGCTTTCCTCTGGTCTGAGTCCTAATGAATTGGAGACTGTTTATTTAGACTGTGAGCTCATATGGAGATTTAATCTTGGGTTCTAAAAATATGATTTACATTTTCCACAATTATCCAATATTCTGCAGACTAACTGAACAATCAGAAAGGAGCTCCACGTCATGAATGACTATAAACTTGCAGCGATGCCGACTACGAGTGTGTGTGAGGGTAACAATTACATGAATCAGTTTTGTGCGCCCACTTGCAGCACATAGGCAGACATATCCACAAACAAATAAGCTCTAACAAAAAGTACGCGCACAAAACAGAGCCGGTGGCGTGGAGACGGACGTTGGCATTCGATTGCTGAGTCATCGTTGCAGCCACACCAGCGCTGCCATGTCTCCTCATCTGCTCGACCGGAGCTGATGCGTCACACTGGGAGTCTTTTTTTTTTTGGTTTCTAAAATGTGGGCCTAATCTGCACCGAGTTTTCCACAGCCGTGCACCACATGAAAGCCAGCGAGCTGCTTTCGTTTAAGGTCCCTTAACCCCAATAAGCACGGCCGCCCAACGTGCAACAGGCAAAAAGTCAACACAAAGGGAAGACAAAACCCTGCAGAGCGCCCGCGTGGTTAGTTTTAGTTGAGACTGAGGCAACCGATATGGGTGAGGTTACAGTTGTACGTTAATTTTATATTATTTAAAGCTTTCTCTCATTCAGATAACAATCGTATAACAATCATATCAGAGGCCTTTTTCTCTCTGGTATAATCGCTCACGTGTCAAGACTCTTAAAAAGGAAATCCCACTGGGGCAATACTGTCTAGGAAAAATCAGTAGAAGAAAAAAAAAAGTTAAACAATATTCATGATCTCACCGGAGGCGAGAACAGCTGATCTAATCTTACTTTAGCTTTGATTGATGTGGCTATTTTTCCAGAGGATCAACAGTTGTTTGGAACAAAGAAACAGGCGAACATTTTACAAAGGACCGTCTGATGAAGCTGCCAGAAAAATCAACATTTCGAACCATCTTTTTAGGAAAATCTCAAAACTGCATCATCAATTTCTTCCACAGGCAAATCTTGAGGGAATAAAACATTGCCAAGAAAGTTCAAATGTTTTTCACCAGTTAAAGCCACAGTCATTCATCATTTCTGAAGCTTGTGCCCTTTCTATAAAAATAGAAACGCATCCAGCTGCAATTCAAACTTAACTCCTGCTTACTGAAGAATAGCCTTACAACCGATCCCCATATAAAGTCACACCTATGCTAAAAAGCCTGCTTCGTCCCATCAGGAAAAACAAAAGAAAATAAACCAACTGTTGCCTGTCGTTTGACCGACGCGACTGAGTTAACGCCAACAATTCGTAGCCAGCTCTTTTGTCCTAAAGTGAGAAAGTGACACATGTTGGATGACGGGAGGCTGACTGCTTGTTTAAAATTCACAAACTGATTCAAACTGGAGGACTCCAGTCAAAACACGACAGTGGCCTTTGATAGAGCTAAGACGCGGACTACAGAAGAAGCGATAAGGACGGAGGAATGTGCTTTGTCTTTGTCTGCAAGTCCAATCTTTGATGATACACTGCAACTCAAGTGTCAAAGCCTTTAGATAGCTCTGATGGCAAGCAGTGAATGTACCAAAGTTTATTTGATGAAGTGTATTGTCTGAACAAGACGCACGCTGGCACTGGCAGACGTGAAGCACACAAAGGGCAAATTAAAAGGTGAAACTGCCTTTTGATGCAGGCAAAAAGCCTTTAGTTCTTTCATCCAGACTTTCTATAAAGTCAGGATCACAATCTAATAAAAGGATCTTTCTGTTAATATTACGATTAGGGCCACAGAGATATTTCTTGTTTTACTGAGCTTCGGGTTATTTCCTCTTGCTATTATTTTAGGCTAAAAAATAAAAATAAAAATTTTTTTGTATGTCTGTCCAACATACAAAAAATAAAAACAAAAAAAAAAATCACATTTGAGAAACCTGAAAGCATAAATTCTCATCTAAGTTTCTGCATTATTACCATTCTGCGCCTCTTTCCCATACTGCCTCCTGAGCTCTCTGTTTCACCACTGGCAAACTTTACAGAGCAGTTGACCGACAGGCTAAGATGGAAATCCATCTGATTGAACAAATTGCTTTGTTGCTGCAGGCGCAATAAAAACAGCAAGTGCCAAACCTAACATAACAGAGTTAACGGTGAGGGAAATGGGGAAAACCTCCATCGACTTCTCTTTTCTGTCACCGTCGACTCGCCGTTTGCTGTCGAATCGGTAAAGTTGCAAACGACTGCAAACAAATGAAGGAAACGTGCTGGGAGCCAGCGTGAAATGCCTCCAAAGTCCTGAGCTTTTGTCGTTAGCGCTCTCCAGCGCTCCATACGCAGGTTTACGGATGCACAGCTGAGATCTGATGTAGTAAACGTGGACTAGCATCAAAACTGAACTGATCTGTCCTTTAGCACAGATACTGGACCAGCAGATAAGTGTCAAAGCAATGGATCAGTAGATAATCAGGCAGATTTTAAGAACTTGCTTTAATTCTGTTTATTCACTTGATTACCATTTATTGTTAATTTAATCATCATCTCCACAAAACTCACCTTAAAATGCACGATTGTTCTAGTCATACTTAAAAATTAACTCCACTTTGACGATATCAAAGTGGAGTTAAATAGTACATTTGATTCTTATTAAACTCACTGCTCATACTACAGCTGTTTGTAACCTGACAGCAGGGGGGAGGGCAGGCTTCAGGTTCATAAACATGTGTAGGGATTTAATAAAATGTCCAAATTTTGGTTAGTTATGGTATCGGAGTGGAAGTAAGTGGACGTAGACCCGTGTTTAAATCACTTTCATTGTATTAACACAGTGCTGGTGATTACTACCAACAAACTGACTTGTTTGTCTTTGACTAGGCCAAAGAATTTTGCAGGGCCTCTTGCACTCACTCACTAGGTAATGTTTAAAATCACAGCTGGAAGGCAGAGGAGGAGGAGGAGGAGGAGGGGGGGGGGGGGGGGGGTGTCAACAGCTCCTCAGAAAACTGTGTTAAACAAGACCCTTAACTAAATGAAACTCGTGTGACCTTTAATGCAGTAAATGAAACCCTAAAGGTCGTAGAATCGAAGCAAGACATCCCAGCGTAAACTATATTCCTGATGTAAATTATTACTAATAGAATGACACTCTTCCTCATCTTGCTATGTTTTGTATTTTTCTAAATGCCACTGTCAGATGCAATCTTGACTTCCTGAATCCAGATAGCGTCTCGATCAGCGGGGGGGGGGTCTGTTCAGGTTTTTGTGTACAACAGCGCCTGGGATGCTTTTACACCTGAGATGGCGATAAGGCATTTATTCTACTGTTTATTTGACGAACACAACGGGCAGAGATCACAAGCCTCGTGTCGTCTTTGTCGTCTGCAGGTTTAAAGCCTGAGGTCTCGAGTGTTACAGAATACTTGCTTCACGAGGCTGGGGGTCCGCAAAAGGCCCTCAACATCCAGAGTGACACAGAGCAGAGCTGAAGTCAAAAGTCCGTCCCCGTTGGGTTCAGTCGGTTTTTGAATGCTCCTGTGATAACCTGCCTTTTACCTCAGAGGGTCAAACTGAAGTCAGAATCGGAGGTGGAAGCCTCGTGATTACGAGATGATGACAAGACGAGCATTTCCTCGGGAAAAGGGCTCTGGGTTGAGATGTTGACTCTGGTGAGTATTTGAAAAATGATTTACCTTACTGAACATTTGACCTACTTTTTTTTCCCCTGCGTGTGATGCTGAGATGGTGCAATAAGCGTCACCAGATGGCCAGATGAGAAACGTAAGCGTATGCGTACAGTGTTGCATTCCAGCCTGTGTTGCATAGACGGCCTGACCTATACTGTGTAGACAAGTCGTGCAAGTAAAGCACACACGCCGCTCCGTTTAAAGCCCCCGTCTGCGATAACAGTCCATCTTGATCGTGTTACATGTCTGGGCAGGGTGCTCGAATCCCACAAGCCTACTGTACTTCAGCTTTACATGTGCACTTCATCTTCCTGCACAGTGTTGGACTGACCTGGGTGAACCCAACGATCACAGTTCAGCTCACCCAGGTCAGTGAGTCAGGGGTACTTCAAAGCGCCTTCCTCATGAGTCTCTAACCTCGTGAGCTTAAGCTACAACTTAAAAATATCTGACCTTTCCTGAATCCCAAGCCAAGCGGGGACAGTCCCACCCAGCATGCCGCACTGAGGGGGGACGACCAACAAAACCATGACATGAAATAAGTGGAGAGGCTGCTGTTGGGCGGAGCTACGTGATGAGTGTGTGCAGGGAGAAAAAAAAAATAAATGGGGGGAGGTGCATCAGGGTCAGGAGGTGGAGAGGGTAGGTTCAGGGGGGGGATGGGCTCACTGCATTTTACATGCTAGTCAAACCAAATTCCTAGATTTCCGTTACTACCTGAAAATACTGGTTTTTACTACTTTATTTAAAACTAAAACTTGCAAGAAAATTTAAAGAAACACTTAATAGGTAGGTTTATTTTCCAAAAAGGAAACATAATTCAGGAAATATTGTGAAGGGCTGTTTCAATAAGATATATATCTGCATCAGTTGATTTTTTTTTTTTAATGAAAAAACTGTGATAAATACTGGAAAAAAAGGGTGGTGTGTTTGTGTACTCATCCAGTGTTTAACAATGACAAAAGCTGACAAAAACACGCAACATTAGGCAAGATGGAAACGGCAACTATTAGCTTTTAGATGCTGACTAACTGATTAAACAACGAATGGCGTCCTGTCGACATGGATTAGGTATTCGTCTCGCTGTAAAGAGGTGCTAATCTGTGAAATCATCTGCTTGCAGTCATACTTTTACTGTGTGAGTGTGTGTGTGTTTACCTCTTGAAAGCCTCTGTGGGGTTCCTCTCGCACTCTCCAGGCTGCAAAGCGTTCTGCACAGCCGGATCGCACACCTTTTCCTCGTATCCTGGCAGTAGCC
Source organism: Pelvicachromis taeniatus (assembly GCA_015108175.1). Classification (NCBI taxonomy): domain Eukaryota; kingdom Metazoa; phylum Chordata; class Actinopteri; order Cichliformes; family Cichlidae; genus Pelvicachromis; species Pelvicachromis taeniatus. The sequence goes on along the minus strand of VURO01018654.1, from coordinate 6,710 downwards.
CGCTGCGGCAAATCTGAGCCACCAGACCTCGGATGAAACCGCCGACGCACAGCGTGTCCGAGTCGTCTGCCCGGCAGAAGTGGAAAGCCAGGCTTTGCTGGTGTAGACCGCGGTGGCTTCCCTGGGCTGATGTGGGCCATAACAGCTCTGTGCACAGTGCAGTCTTCCCGCTCCCCGGCCCTCCCACCAGCAACACACCCCAGGAGCTACCCGACTTTGCAGATCCTGTTGTGAGGGTGCCAGGGTTGGACGCACCACCACCGGGTGCCAACGGGGGCTGTTTACTGGGAGTGCTGATTACTCCACTGAGGTTGTTGGTTTTCTCCTGGAGGCAATGCTGGATCTTGTGGAACACCCACTCCCGGCAGTAAAAGCGCTTCCCTTGCAGCAAACTGGTTTGGGCCATTTTGATCTAGTGCTGCTGTTCCACCTATTCCTCTTCTTCAGGTTCCCTTCATTACGCCCCCTCAAATTTTCATCTCCAACAAAGGCTGGCTGCAAATTCGAACATCCATTTTGTCAGGTACAAATGTACCTCTCGGAAAGAAGGATGCAGTTTAGCCGTCCTTGGTTTTAAGAAGCAGCGAGAGCGAAGGCGAGCCGAGTGAAAAGTAGAGAAAGAAGCCGAGCCGCTGTGGATGGCAGGAAAAGCAGCCGAGCTATAGAGTAGAGCGTTACAGAAAATCTAGGTCAAAACGAAAAAAGGAAGTTTAAAATTGAGGTTTAAACCATAGATTTTCCACCAACTTTTTCCATAGCTTCCCCACTGGTTGAACTAAGTGCTCCTTGTTATTATGAATGTGTTGCCTTAGCATGGCGCTGGGCATGGCAGGGCACTCGGCTCTTGAGTGCATCCACTGGCGAACTCAAGCCACCGCTGCTTGATAGAATTAGCCATGGAAGTTACTGATATATTTCCACTGATGCATTTCAGATGCTAGCGACCAAAAGGGTGTTTCCATTACATTAACATGGAAGAGACTGCCAGTGCCGAATGGTTTTCTCCAATAACACACTGAGCCCGCCTCCTTCCCTGGAAAACAGAAACAAAATGAGAACACACAAATAAAAAAAAGAAAAAAAAAAAGAACACTTAAGCATCCTAATTAGTCAAGTAGGTAATTAATGAGACACATTTTACTCTCTTAGAAGCAGACAGCAGAAAATACAAGTGTGTAATTTATTTACACATCTACTGCCCTAAGGAGTCTTCATACAAGTTGAAGCAGTTTGACACCATTTATCATCATGCACAGCACTTTTACAGATATTTTGCAGCCTGCAAAGAAGAGTGAACTCTTATTTAGTGAGCTGCAAGAGGTGGGCAAGCTGGTTTGTCCACGCTTTCATCCTCCACATCCCACATCACTGCCTGCCTGCCCTGCAACTAAATTCTTGGCAGGGGTTCGTCCAGTTTCTCTAGTCTATCCACTGATCCCCTCTTCCTTCCTATGTGGCTTTAAATCCCAAACAGTCCACATCCGTCCTGAACTGGTGGGGAGAATAATGTCCAAGTAACTGGACCCCGTTTTCCTGCACGTACAAAGGTCGTTCACATGGGCGTAAATGTAACAGAACAGCTTTTTTTTTTTTTTTTCCCCCTTTTAAAGGTTTTGCAGCAATGATTAAACTTTAGCGCAAAACTGAAGCTCTCACCGTTTGGTGGCCAACTGCACTTTAACCGTCTTCCTATTATTTGTTCATCATCGTTGTTGTTGTTTCTATACTGGAGCAAATGCAAATATTCCCCCAGCCAAGAAATCACACGCTTATACACACCCAGAGACACGCACACGCGCGCGCGCGCACACACACGTAGTCTTGCTGGTTACTTTGTAACGCTGCCAAATAACAAGGGGTTTAACACGGGCTGCTCTGCATTTCCACATTTCTGTTTTCCTAAGGCGCTCCCTGCCGTCAACACAAAGCCTTCCGAATAAGTGTTCAACACATCAAGCCTTAGCTGTCTTAAGACGGAAGGCGACCCAAAAAAAAAAATCAAAATAAAACCTCAACAAAACAAAAATAAAAAAGACATCCATCAGAGAAAACGACATATGTTCACTTCGGCTGACTGAAAAGGAAGCGCAAGTCTTTTGTATGGCAGACAAACCTCACCCATTTCGGATGGGATACAATTTACACCTATGGGGTCTTTTTTTTTTTTTTTTTTTAAATGACTAGACCGGCGAACAACTGCATTGATTAAGAAGGAAAAAAAACCCTCTAAAGGCTAACTGAAGCCGGTCATGTTCCCGCAGCCCACCAGAACTGTTCCTTCAACTTCAATTGTGCCAATTGTGGAGCGTTTCTCTGTCTTCGCGAGTTTTAAATGTCTCACAGTCCCAAACGGTTTTCCTCTCACCTCTTTCCGATTCCTCTCGCTGTTTTTAGGTGAGGGGGGGTGTAAAGGGGGTTGCCGTGTCCGTAGTCTACACCCTTTCTGTCCAAACCAAAGGCTCCGGATAAACCACACGACCGTTCCTCCGCGTAATTCAAAGCTCAATTTTGTGCATTTGAGCAACGTTCACGTCTTTCTTTGAATCGCTCCTTTCTGTCGGTGTCGGCTCCTCCTGCTGCCCCTACACAGCTCCACAGTGAGCAGACTGACTCTCCGCCTCCTAACACTCTACATTTCTCCTCGCTGCATGCAGAACACACGCTAATGAGCGGCGCAAAGCTTTGTGGGACTTGTAGTTTTCAACCTTTGGTCGCTATTCATTGTGTAGAAACAGGTGGTTCAACGTAAAGGCGGAATAACAACGGCAGGTGAATGATCTTCTCAGGGAACAGTTATTTCGCTTTAAAGGTGTCAAACATGTGGCCCGGGGGCCAAAACGAACGGTACAAACCGGTCCAATAATGTCACTGCAAAGTGTGAAGACTGGTTCTACTCATATCAAAGCCAGTTTTTCAATATAATGTGCTTCCTGTTGTGGACATGCTAATAAGACTAGACAGGCGTGAACCCTTTCATGGCTGAGATCCCAAACATACTTTGTATGATGCCTTCGTGCAGATGTTTTTCTTTGATTTATAGTTGATATATTATTTGTCCATGTAATCTGCACTTATCTCTTACACAATATCTGTCTCACTTTTACTGTTTTTGACTAACTTTACTTTTCTTTGTTTTTATCATTGTTTTAAATATTTTTTTTTTTAAATCCTGCAACTTACCGAGTGCCTGTGGTACTTTTATTTAACTGTGTTGATCACCAAGTCGTTTGAATAATAAAGAGATAAAATAGGCACCTTACTTGAAAAAACGGAATAACTGAATTTAGTTTTTTCACAGCCATAATAAACTTTAAATGTAGATAGATAGATACCGTATATCTTCCATTAGTAGCCCGTCTCTTATAAACGCCGGTTTGAAAACATGTCACGACAAATAGACGCCGGCCTCCAATAGTAGCCGGGTGACCTTTGACCCGGAAGTCCCTCTGCGCTGTCGTTGGTCCTCCCGCGTCTCGTCACTTGGCCAGCTGTTTCCAATCAGCCGTCATCTACGACCAGCGGCATTTAAGCTGGATGCGCGGAGACCGTCGAAGTGGGATTATTACACTGAACTGGAACTGTCGGCTAGCGAACCTGCTAACTGTGATTTTCTGGTCTTTTACTTCCTCTCAAGGAGAATCGGGCGGAGAGAAGTTGAGCGGTTGGGCGGTTGTTGGTGCACCACTTGTGCACCAACAACCGCTCTCGCCGGTCTCTTTTAAACGCCGGGCCAGCCGAATAATTTTTTGAATAAACGCCGGGGCTACTATTGGAAGATAGATAGATAGATAGATAGATAGATAGATAGATAGATCGAACTTTGAAACATGAAATGCAGTAGTCTCACCAATCTCTCCTTTGTAGCATTTAAAACCCTACCATAAAGTCAGATTATTAAAATCAAAATGAAAATAACTGGATTTCAAGTTTCACTATTGAACGCTGGCATGGAGAGGAAGAATTGTCACGAGTGACATAACAGTGACTAAGATTTATAGTTTTTCACTCACACGATCACCGTTGCAACCGACAGCAGTAAAGTTCTACATGCACACGATGATGTTTGAAAATATCTCATCGCTTGCATCTCAGTGTGGTGATAAAAGCCCTTTGTCTTTCAAAAAAAAAAAACAATAACATGAGAAAAAGGGCCCTGCTTTCATTCTGCCTGAGGCTTTTCAATTAAGGACACTGCAACATTTGCACATTTTTTATGAATGAAGTGAAGCCACTGATGTTGAGCTGTAAGAGAACACAGTAAATCAATGATGCTTTGTACCTGGCTGAATTATGGCTCCGAGGTCTTTATCTGGGGGAGTATATGAGAATGTCTTTATAATTATATTATACCATCTATATATAATTAATCTCAGGTTTTTCCTTTCATTAGAAAGCCATTAACTGTGATGTATTTCTGGCTTCATGGATGACACGCCAGATGCTGTCGTTGTTAGAGAGCAGGAGGCACGTGTGTGCTTTAGAATTAGGTCTTCCTTTTGACTCTGATGAGGCTTCTAAATTTGGCAGCACCAGAGTAATGACAGAAAAAAAGTGTGCTAAAAAAAAAAAATTCAGTCACTGCATGTGACAAAAAGAGAACGGGCTACACAATAATACTATTTAATGACCAAATATTACATAATTTCCTTAGAGAATAATAAAGTATTCTGATTGTGAATTCTCGCTTCCAATGATTAGATTGCAGCTCACCTGTGTGCAGACCTTCCCCGTTTTAGTCTCTGACTGATTGTTTTTGATTTGTGAATGAACCAACTAAATGGCTGCATGTGTTTTGTAATTCAAGAGTAATTCACCGATGAGCAACACCAGCTGATTTGTGTGTGTGTGTGTGTGTGTGTTTCGACCAAAGCTGCACAAAGAAATTCTGTTTGTTACATAAGCTGCGTTAGAAATGAAATACTGTAAGCAATCGAGATGCAGCAGAAATGACTTTCCCAATGTTTTTTTTTTTTTTCTTCTTCCTTCCAGCAGGGATGCACAGGGGGCTTTCACGTTGATACTTTTTGATCTAACTGGAGGCTGCTGATCTCACAACTTATTTATCACTCCCTGAAGAATTACTTCAGGGACTTTTACTGTGAGGTGTAGCTGCAGTAGGTTGTAATAGCTGACAGTGTGTTGCCGGATGAAGCTGACTGTGCTCAAATGAAGATAATTCAGTCTTGTGCTAAAGTGAAGTTCCACTTCAGATCTAATTTCCTATAGTCGCATAATAGCCTTTTTCTTCACGGTAAGGTATTACAGATATGATTGCTTGGGGATAGGCTCAAGGCTGGATTCGAGTTAGACACTGCAGGAGTTAAAATAAGGCAAAACAAGACAAGATATAGATTCTGACACAAAATGAGTAAAAAAAAAAAGTCTGAGGATACAGAATAATAGAAAAAGTTTGAAAGGTGCAACCTCTAAATTACACCACACTTCATATAATTAAATTGTGCAATGTGTGATGATGTGGGTGGCGCAGCAGCACAGTGGTGTGGTGGTTACCACTGTTACCTCACAGCAAGAAGTTCCTGGGTTTAAATCCATCTGCCTGTGTGGAGTTAGAATGACCTTCCTGTGCAGGTTCTCTCCAGGAAATGCTGGTTTCCTGCCACAGTCCAAAGACATGCATGTTAGGCTGATTACTAGTGAATTAGCCACGAGGCAACCTGTCTAAGGTATATACTGCCCAGTGGCAGCTAAGATAGGCTCCAGCACCCGTGTGACCCTAAACCAGATAAGCAGAAGAGGATTGATGGGTGGTCTGATGATGTCCCATGATAAAGTAAACTGTAGACTTGGACTCAGTATGAAGGGAAACTCCAAACAGTGTTGGGGCAATCTAGTTCTGACTACTGGAAATACTGTACTACCTCACTAGTGAATGCAGGAGGCTGGACATTGCAAATCCACTGAGAATACCTGTGCTATTCTCACAGTGACACCCCGTGGACTTTGCAGGTTCAAGGCTTTAATGTTTTAACATTTACATAAAAAAAAAAGTAAATGGTTAACTAATAATTAATTAATTGCATTATTTAATAATTAATCTGCACAAATTACATTGCCCACAAACAGAATCTCTAAAACTACAAAGCCCAAAGTTCCACTAATTAGATGTATCCATTGGACTATTGTTGGAAAATGATCTTTGTCATAGCTTTATCTCTTACGCAAAATTAGTATTCCATCCAGATAAAGGCAGTTTTGGAAAAAAATACTAGACAAGCATAGTAATTGTCCTGACTTTGGCGAAACAAAACGCTTTCTCTACATCTACCAGTTTTATGTTCTTTCAGATGGCCTGTTGTTGGTGTTACCACCCAGAGCAGGAAACATGGACGTGCCCCCTGAGGATGCAGAGAGGAGATAAGCAAATCCATATATTGAACTCCCCTCAAGAGTAATCACAAACACTCATCTACCTTACATGGTACTCAGTCTGCTAATGCTGCCCCTCAGCAAATAAACAAGAAGACAGGGGGAAGATAAATGACTCAGGTTTTCCATTTTACATCTTATTTTAGGCGATTATGGGGCTGAAACTAATGATGTTTTCCATTAATCTACAGACAAGTTTTTCTTGAAAAAAAAAAAAAAAAAAAAAAAATTAAAACAAAAAAAAAAAAAAAAAATAAATAAAATAAAAAAAAAAAAAAAAAAAAAATATATATTAAAAAAAAAAAAAAACACATATATATTTA
>VURO01018653.1:0-18748 GCA_015108175.1 Pelvicachromis taeniatus | reverse complement strand
AGTCTCATTGGTAAATAGTCTGTTGGTGTACATATAGGGAGTCTAACACACAGACATCCATATATTTTGTCTGAGCCAATATTGTAGGTCAGTCTTGACATGGTTGCAGGGCAGGATTTAGGCTCCAGTGGTGTTTGTTAAGTACAGAGCTGTGCCCAAACATCCTGCTCATTCCTGTGAAGTGGTCGGATACCAGCCCGTCTCTCTCTGCCCCTTTTCAGCACCCTGGCATACATTCTGGGTGGCATCAGGTCTCAGGCCTCAGTGAAAGGGCTGTCTCCTTGGCTCATGCTAGTCTTTCTTTCCCTATGCCTTCTCTGACCATCTCTCTGTCTACGTCTCAGTGGAATCATACAGACTGCATGATTGTGTCCTCCTTCAGAAGATCCTGTGAGACTCGATAATGCCAAAAGGAAGCAAATCTTTTATCTTCTGTACTTTGCATGGCAATCTACAGAGAAATGTGAAATTGAGTTTTCCCTTCTGTTAGAGTGCTGATTTTTTGTCTTTTGTCACCGTGACAAGTGAGTTATAGCCATATTTTTACATACACAAAGGCGTGCTTTGTACTGCTCAAATCACAGTTCTTAATGTTATTGTTCAGCGATATTACCAAGAGTTTTTCACTAGTTATATGTTAGTTATCATCTCTGTTGGATATTGGCACTCAACTGACTGTTGAAAACCGTATTGTCTTGACTCATTCAAATCATCCTCAGTCTAAATTTGTAAAACACATTTCCATCTATTTCAATTTTAAAGAGCAACTTTATTAATGAAATCATTGTCACAGACAGACATTTGCACAGCGAGTACTTTATATCAGTTCGTGTAAGTCTTGCCCCAAGAGGTTTGGCTGATACACCTAATTAAACCAAAGGGTTTAGAACAACCACTGTTGGAAAGTCCTCTTGGTTTTCAAGGTGATTAGTACACTTTTAAGGGGAAAAAGGGAACCATGTGTTTACACGTGTCAAAACCAAGACTGACTAAGACATATAATGGAAGGAGCAAATGAGTTAATAAGAAATTTGGGCAAAGTAACAGGAAGGCTTCTTAACAACAAGCCATGATGTGAAATGAATAATCTCTAGTTAACACATTTTTCTAAAACCTTCTGAAAGACGTCAAGGTCTTTGAATATGACCTATGCATTAAATCCATGTCAGGCTCTTATTCATAATGGATTCTGGCATGCCGTGTATTGAAAACATGTATGTCAAAAGCTGATGAGACATTTATATAGATTTTTTGATGAGAAAAGAGATCATTTTGACAATGATAAGTGTGTTTATGAATCAGTGCTCTCGTATGTGTCTGTTTATGTCTGCCTGCTGTATATTTGCTGTGTAATCCGCATGGAATCAGATTTTCAACAGAGGATATTTTCATCCGGGATGATCTGATTTTAATGAAAGCTTCTGTCACTCACAAGGCCAACCTGTGTAATTTGTTGCATACACTGTGACTTGAGGGAAAATGGCAGACAAACAAGCCCATAATGTTCAGGTGAGACCTAGCGCACAGAAGAAGCAAACGTATGCGCATGCAGACATACACACAGAGATTCTGTGTTTGTAAAGACCAGCCCTGACTGTATTCTCATTACTTTACATGTTACAGTTAAATGCTTAATACCAAGCCTTACTCAAAGAATCCTAAACTGCTAACTAAATCTAAGTCTAGTCATGACTCTAAAACTGAAATCAAACAAAATTATATAAGATGGCCATATAGCTGTAGCTATTAGTCTAAAGTGTTTTGAAAGGTCAGTATGACAAGAAAAGCATCATGTAAATGCCAGTCCACATATTCACTTTGAAACCACCCACTGTTTTGTGGCTTCAGCATTTTTAAGTCCCAGTTTTGGTTTTATGGACAGTACCATTCTGCTTTTTTTAGATTCATAAGCAACCTGATTTAGAGGTGATTTATATAGCTAAGCTACCAGCTAATGCTAACAAGATTAGTTAGCAAGGTGTAATATAACCATAAACTGCATGGACAGACAGACTAAGTAGTGTTAGGAAACACTGAGTTCTTGGTTAGGCTATTAATAAAATTAAATACATAGCAAGTTTTATTATTTGTAAGGAAATTGCATTAAAATGCTCCAAACACAAATGGTAAAGCTCCAATTTTAAATGCTAGCACGTGTGCACATGGCTGCAAATGTACTCTGTGCGCTTGGTATACTTATAATGCCAAAATGCAGCAGCTTTACTTGCACGGAGGCCAAAATCTGTTTTGTTTCCTTTGAAACTGGCCACCCTCAGCTGACCAGAGTGGACCAGCATGCTCACGTGACAAACATTGGCCATGATATTTACATTCAGCTCATGGTGAGCTGTTTGCTGAGAGGGATAATTTGACAGTTAGATAAACAGACAGACAGACAGACGGATAAACAGAGTGTTGGCTATGGACAGAGATCTCACTGTCAGTCTCACTGCCACTCTGTTCCTCTCTCAAGCCCAACAGCCATGGGGCAATATTTGAGCAGACAGTCAGCAAGTCTTCCAAATATTGAACAACATGCAGTATCTGTTTTTTTTCCAAGTGCTTTTTGGACTCGCTTTCTTGGTTGTGTTCTCCTTCTCCTTGTGGCCATGGGTAGCTATGAACAGCTATCTCCTTGTTATTTATTACTTTTTGTCTGCCTTCCTTTTTAGCTTTTGAGCTTTATTATTTATTTTTTCTTCTGTATCGATAGAAGCTATGCCAAAAGGGTCTTACTTGCTATCAGAATATGGTGAAAATACATTATATCCACTGTATTTCAGTTGTGCTTTTTCCAATTTAATTAATTCCTCTATATGATAGGATTGACGATCACACATATCTGTCTTACAGCATTTCTAGCGTCTGTTTTGTGTAGGCGTGACAGTTTAGCAATATCAGATGGTCTTAGTGCTCATCTTTGTCTCTGTCTTCAGAGTCTGCCGGTGCGCATGTGTATCCATTGTGTGGACATGTGTGTACTGTAAGTATTTGTGCGTTTGTGCACTTACATGTGTGTTCAGCATTCTACGCCTGCTGTATCCAGTGACGTTGTCACACCTCTCTTGGTGTCCTGCTGTGTTTCCCGCGGCGTCCTGAGGTCCTGGATGCTGTCTCAGTATCACTGCTGAGGATGGTGGGCGTCTGGCACAGATAACACTCTGATAGCTCAGTGATGGACAAGCGGGAAACTTTATTTTCCTGTTGATCTCCTTTCCCATCCTCCACTGACACTATGACAACCTGCTGTAAATGTAGCTCAGAGGTGTCTGTATATGCATGTGTTTGCTTTTATGAGTGCAGGGAACAAAACACTCTTTCTGAAAGTCGCAGAAAAAAGGAAAAAAATACCACACATAAAAGAACTTTTAATAAGAAATGAGAATAAGAACGTCCTTTTATTTCCCTCCTTTTTCCTTTGTATTAGTAGTTTTCTCTGTTGCTTAATTATACTATAACTTCACATGCTTCTACATAACTTGAAACATAAGTTTTTAGTGGCTGTTTGGTTTTACGCAAATGTCATTGGCATTCTTTGATTCTCCCCTTCTGGTGGCCTGTGGGGGAAAGGCTAATATCTTGTGTGTCAATTCACAGCATGAAACTTTTAGATCTATATAAGGTTACTCACTGCAGAACTTATTTTCTAAGAGAAAAAAGAAATCCATTATTTATGAACATATTCCCAGTCCATGGCTAATTGTTTATTTTCTTCACAATTGCTTTGATGTAACCAGCTAGACACTTATAGAAGTCTGTCGAAAGCTGAATATTTTCCATTACGCTCTCTTAATATATAATTATTGTGTGTCATTGCACTAAAGTTTATTTTAGCTTAGTGTCTCCCACATGTGAATTTGAAAGGATTAAGTAGATATTGCGTATCTACTGCTCTAAAATGTGCCACAATGGTCTTTTCCTAAAGATGTTCATTTTTTTATTCCGTCCTGAAAAATACTTTTTGTTTCCTTTCACTGGTCCTGCTTGGCAGTATTACACGCATTTATTTGCCTTATTTATGCTTGTGGAAAAACATGACACTGTTTTTTTGAGTGCGCTAGACACACCGAGCTATGTTTTTTTGATGGGGTTTGTATAATGAATATTTTTTTTGGTTAACACTACTCACCAAGTTGCCTGATCAGCATTCTTCACTCTAGAGGAATTCAGACATTCATAAAATCAGATTATTACTAATACAAAGATTATGACCTCTAATAATTATATTAGGAAAGCATAAAACATAAAAGAAAGCAGGGTTGTGTATGAGCACCCTCCCAATCAATAAATATCCACATAGTGCCCTGCAGTTGTTTTTGGATAGTAAGGGGAACAGAGCCATTCCACTGTGTAGTAGAAGTAAATATAAGGTGTTTTTTTCTCTCTTTATCTATTTATTAATTACATGTGATAGTAAAGGACGTTTTGATTATTTTTGCATATTTGGAAACAATGTAACCAGCATCACATGACACTATTTTTGCAGTCTACCCAATAAAAGCCCTTTAACTGATGCCAACCAACCAACCAACTGCCCTGATTACTATCTTATGTTCTGCATACAACCTTTTAAGCATGATCAGTTTCATACCAGCCAGCTCCACCTGTCTAGACTTAAAGTTTCCAGCTGCCAGGCTATAGGGGAATGGCCTTCTCGCTGAGGCTTTACACAGAGCAATGTCGTTCAAATGCCAAGGTGCCCAGTGGCGGGATCTGTAGCTCTGTTCTGGATATCAGCTTTCATAGGATCAAAGCACTGGCAGCGATATCCTCCCCCTCATCAGCCGAGCAGCAGTGCATATACCCAAGGGATATGATCGGTGGATGGGAGTGAAGAGAAGGAGTGAGGGAGAGAAAGGCAGACTGATAGACAGAGGGTGTTGGTGGGGGTGTGCTGAAGAAGGGGAGGGCTTAAGGAATGGGGAGACGCGAGCTAGGTTAACGGCCTGCAGGGCTGGGGAGAAAGGGAGTGGGTGAGAGAGGGTAGGAGGATGGAGAAGATGGTTGTTATGGATGTTTGAAGACAGCGGGGGGAAGTGCTGATGGGAGAGCGATGCAAGGAGAGTGCATGTTAGGGGGGAGTTCGGTGGGTTGGTGGGTATGAGTTGGTGTGTGTGTGTGTGTATGTGTAAACGAGACAGATACAGCATTCTCATCAACATATAGGCCCTGAGTCTCTAGATGGAACCCTAACAGCTGAGTTTCCCCCAGCACAACAGCATCTGTGCACCCCCACCCTCCTCACCCCTTTCCCCCATCCCTTGCCTCACCTACCTTCACCACTCTTTAAGCCCATGAGTCTATTTACTCACCCGTTTGTTTGCCGAGAGCGACAGCATGCTACCCCTCCTCCACCAACACCGCCAACCCAGACACCCTCTGCTCCTGCTCCTTTCCCCCCTTCTTCCTATCCCCTCTATCATCTTCCTTAGAGATATGAGGAGCGAGGTGCAACACTTTCCTCTTCCTGCTCTCCTCCCTCTCTCCAGGCGCTTTTTGATTTCTCCTCTCACCTCCTCTTTTTCTCTCCCTTTCATATCCCACAGTGCTTCTTTTCTTCTGTTCGTCTCTTCCGATCGCAAGTTCTCCTCAAGGTATCAGTGTGTGGTATAGAGTTGTGGCGGAGTCTTTTCTTAAAAGTGCTAGCTCATTAAGGAGTGAGAGTGTTTGGATATGCGTAGTTTGTATTTTTAGTGTGTTTGTTTGTGCCGCTGTGCCGGGGCTGTGTTCTCAGTTCACCGTGTGTGTGCCTGTGTGTGCATGTGCGTGGTGTAAAGCAGAGGTAGGAACAGTGCTGAGTCTGATTCTTTCTGTTCCACTGTGGCGTTTGGGAAACACAAACTTTATTCCTGTACAACAATAACATCTGTTTACAGTGTTGAACATACCGAGCACCAGGCGAGGTGAAACAACAAGATGTTTAAAAATCTTACTGCATAATGTAAGGACGCGATGGTACAGTAGATGGTGTTGGATCAAACTTTGTTGTAAACCCACTTTCCTAATATAGATGTAGGCAATGGTGATAGTGCAGGCAGAAAAAAAAAGACACATGCTCGCGATATGTTGTTTTTGACAGCGAACAATGAGAGACAGCTTGATTAAAATTAAAAATAAAATAATCAGATGGCCTTCCTAATTATAATAAAGTAATAAGAAAATATCAGGAAAAAGTTTCATTTATTGAAGTGTGAATAGTTACCTTATTTTTTTTAACTTACAAACAGTTACATTTAAGGCCATGGAAAGCTATAAAACAAAACGCGCAAACAATAAATCCACCTAAGCTTAGGTTGAGTAAAAATAAAACATTGCATAAACTTTCATTAGTATAAATAATATTTTTGAAATAGTTGACTCTAAATTGCTACATTTTATCTATATTTTCATTTTGAAAAACACTTTAAACAGGCATCCTCCACATAAATACATTTTAATTACTACCGATTGACATCCTGTAAGGGGTTCAGAGAGAAGCCGTAAAATGTGTGGGAGACACAGCTGTAGCCTTATTAAAATGTGTTACAGAGCATATGCAGCATCGTGTGTGAGTATTTCATGTGAAAGTTACCACTCTCTTTATACTAAAATGCTTTCCTTTTTTATCTTTTTAATAAACTATGCATTGGTTTCTATGCATCGAAATTAAAGTTTGGGTGGTGGGTTTTAAGTATACACATTTAACAGTTTGCCCGTGTCCCTCAGTTCTAGCATTGCTTTTAAATTTCAAGCTAAACTGCCAGCCTTTGAGAAAATACCACATGATGACGACTGAAAGTATTTCTGTGGCATGGTGTCATTCTCACGAGCGGATACATTGGAACAGTGTTAGCTAACAAGTGTGCTACTGTCGAGCGTGTGAAATTCACTGAAAAAGAAAATGAATTTTTACGTTCGAATGGTATAGAATGTTATTGAGTGAAGACACTAATGTAGGTAATATTTCTTTTAGGGATGAGATAGATGCAATTCCTCCACTTTAATACATTATTAAAAAACTGTAAAGCCACTGAAGCAACTTTAATAGGAACTTCTGGTGTTTTGTAAAAAAAAAAAAATGTATTTATGTAACTCACCCAGTACCCGACTATGTACATGAAAATGGACCTGAACTTGCACAGACGCATAAATAACCTTGGGGTCTGTGGGTTAGGGCCGATGGTTTGGAACCATGCATTTGCAAGCAGACTCAAAATGGCCACGTGTGTGGACCCAGTTGCTGTCACCTTACATCCTGAAAACAGATTATATTACACACACACAAACAGGCACATACACATATACAAACCAGGAAGCTTAGCTGCTGTTGCAACGCTCAACCCAAGCATCAGGCTGGCACCTCCCAGTTCAGTCGCAGTGTGATTATGTGTGATTTTGTGTCTGTGTTTATGTGTGTGTGATAGTCTACCCCATAAATATTTCAGCCTTGACCCAGTTCCCCAAAGCACTGGGATGTGCTGTCTTCACCAGAGGAGACGTGGTGTCATATATTCCAGGTGGTTAACTGAGTCACTGTGTGCGCTGTGACATTTCAACCCACTGTCACCTAATTCATATGCAATCACAATTATATTGTGTGTTGACCAATACATGTGCAAGCCTCTGTAAATGACTTCCATTACATTATTTTACAACCCCATTTCTAGAAAGTTGAAAGAATGTTTAAAAAGTCAATGAAAGACAATGCAATTATTTTCAAATCATTTTGTAACAAATCAAATGCTGAAAAAGGGAAATGTGGCTTTATGTTTGTAAATCTGATTTAATCTGAAAATTTAGGCTAAGGGATGACAGAACCCTGGAAAAGTTGGGAAATTGGAGGAAATCAACACTGATGAGGTTAATTAATAAAACGATTGGGTATAAAAAAGAGCATCCAAGAGAGGCAAAACTTTTAGAAGTAAAGACGCAGGAGCCTTTACTTCATGGGCCAGTGGTTCAATATTTAACGAAAAAATCTTTCCTAAACGTCAAATTGAAAGACATTCTGGTATTTCATCATCTATGGTACATAATGTAATTAAAAGACTCAGAAAATCCAGAGAAATGCCAGTAAAAAGGGACGAGACTGTTCCATTAAAACAGCAGAGGAGTGGAAATCACTGCATGGGCTCAGGAACACTTCCAAAAATCATAAACACAGTTCGTCAATGTGCCACGAATGCAAGTTAACGCTACCACGCAAAAAATCCCCCAAAAAAACAAAACTAAAAAACAGATAAACAAGAGACATCCTTTTGATCAGATGCACTTATGTTTCACTATTATGCACATGATGTCCACCAGCTGCTGCAATATTGGCCAGGTAGAGACATTTTAGTCTGCAGAGAGGTGACACTGATCATAAGTTGGAGAGTTATCAGCCAAGAGTCTGTGATTTGCCTCCCATTTGACTGTTGCGTTTCGCACTTACTTCACTTTTTTTGTCACTCAATTCTGAGTCTCACACGCTTTTTACTTTGACTTTCACCCCCTGCTTAGGTTTAAGCACTAAAAGGTGCTTGGTTACATTTAGGCACTTAGAACCATACACCCGGGAACTTGAGAGAGGGTTTTGAAAAGAAAAGGGCATGTTCCCCTCTTCTTTTAAAAACCCAGCTTTTTTAAAAATGTGTTGCTGGCATCAAATTCAAATGAGTTTTGAGACCCCAGACTGCAGGAAATTTACTTTTAAGTACTTTATACGGACATATATTGTATAGGTAGTATAATATACAGTTTACACAACTTTGTTAACTTGTCCATGAACACACACACAAACAGGGTACAGTAAGACGCCTTAAGGTATATCCTGTACGTGCAGAGTCTTCCTGGAAAGAGGAAGGTAGCAGTAGCTGGCAGGCTCACTGCTCCAAATCGATACGGGACTGCTTTTACTGCTGTTTGTGGATGCCTCTTCACCATTGTGTTATTTGATCCTTCACTGAGCTCGGTTCATTTGTTGTTCATTTGCTCTGCTGTGTTGGTTCAATAAATCTTATATCATTTTTGTTTTCCCCTATTACAAATAGCCAGCACTCCTCTGCCAGGTCCTCCACAGTATGTCTGCGTGTTATTGTCTTACCAGCATTATAAAGCAGGCCCATCTGTGAGCTGGGAGAACAGATTTGGTGGAAGCATGTCATCTACAAAGAAAATCAAATGTACACACGCTGAAATCACATGCTTCCTGTAAAAATAATATTCACATATTAGGATTGTAGTAAGCAAAATTGGCGTTTCAGTTCAAACCCCTATTTTGTTCATTTGAAGGCTCTGGGTGCGCAGCAAAGCCAACTCAAACTCAGACTCAGTGTGTAGTGAGAGTTAAAACGTTGGTGTTTAATAAAATTACAAACTGGTATCCCTTGGTTTTCCGAAGGGCTAAGGCATTGTGTTTACTGCTTTAACATTTTCATCCATCTGTAAATGTAATTTACACTCTGCTAGAGTTGTGCAGATACACCATGACCTCAGTGACCGATCAGGGAAATATCTGGCACGTTTTCTTTTAATGTATTGAAATATTATTGTGAGATTAACAGTACATTTGGTTTTGCCATTTCACAGTATCATGTCAGCGTCCCCTGTGTTTAACTGACAGAGCACGATTTACAGGGAGCAATTAAAAAATAGCAGCTAGGCTAGAAGAGATGCACAAGTATGCAACTCAAACAGCCCATAAGAATCTGTGTAAATTAAAATATTAATGTCATAGATAAAACACACACACACACACACACACACACACACACACACACACACACACACACACACACACACACACACACACTGTACAATGGCCGATTTAGGTCACAGTTACAGTCTGCCTGACCACAGGTGGTCTTCCTGTCACAACCAGTGGACAATGACTATCCAGGATTAGTGCAGATAGGTAATCATACTCATAGATCAAGACAGTTTATATTGAACAAGAGACTGAGAAGCTTAAGTTTCAATGAAAACAATAAAGGACAGTCGGCTGATGTTTGACTGTACAACGAGGACAGCAGAAGAGAAGAGAAGAGAGGAGACTGCATTTCTGTGTCCACCAGGTTTTGTGCAAAAGACTGTGCCAGCCATGCCAGGAAACCTGTCACTGCTCTGAAGCCCAACAACCCTGGTGCCACCCGCCTTTGTTTATGTTTTATTCCACTCCTTCCTTGTCATGGCAACCTTCTATGTTTTCTCCCCCCCTAACCATGATTCTTCTCCTTGGTCTCCTTTTCTCCACCTCATCACCTCTTTTTCACCATGTAAAGTGATTCTCCAGGTGGAGGTTGGCCGTTTAGGCTTGTGGACTGGCAATTGACTGGTGCGTGGTTTCTCACTGAACCCATGCTCACCCCAGGGACCGAAGCCCGAGGGGCTCTTGAAGCTCTGTGCGGCTGACGTCCAGCTTCTCCTCATCCAGAAGGACTGCCGCCTTGGCATACTTTTAGTGCTCCCAGCTCCAGACAAAGACTGCTATGTCCTGTGAATGCTGTCAGAAGCAGTTAAGATTTACAATGAAGCCTGATTAAATTGTGCAGATTATTTCTGTCCAATAGTGGCGCCAAAACCAAACTTGGATATGGAAAAAAAAGCATGACCTTGCCATTTTTCGCAGTTTTGTGACATCCGTGTCTATAGATCAATGTAACAATATGATATTCCAGTCTCTCTGTATGATGCTGTAGTATGTCTGCACACTTACATTGTCTCTGCATGTGCATGTACCTGTGGTGGTGTCTGTTGCCAAATAGAAGATCACCTTGACTGTGGTCAGTCAGAGAGAGCCATGGGCGGCAAAACTGAGAAGGTGGGGTTGTACTGGCTCCCAGAAGGCCGTTCTGTTCAGCGCAACCGTCTGCAGCAGCCCCCCACCCCGCAACTCTCTCTCTTTCTCTCTCTCCCCTTTCTGTCTCCCCCTCCAGCTGGGAGGTCCCAGGAGATAGTAAGGCTCACTGACTGATTAGGTCCCAGGTAAAGCACTGCCCTGGAGCCTGTTATAAAGCCAAAGTCAATGATGACGTGCACAAGCACACGCACAGCTACAGTAAACCTCTCTCTACGATTTTTTTTTTGTAATAGAGTATGCATACACACATCCAGGCGCACACATGAGTGCACACCTACTGTCTCAATCAGACAGCTGCTCATGCAGCCTGCTCACCACTGGGATTTCCCTGTGTTGTATATGATATAATGATATTATTCCCTCTATTTGCTGGGTAGTTAGGCACTATGCCAGGCGGCTCTCTTATGAAATTGGGGTACCATTATGATATTATTTCAGGATATGAAATGGCCATGGAGTGGGTCTGTAGATATAGAGAGTCTTATTTAAAATCTCCACATCATGCTTCTATTTTAATTGCCTCCTTTTCAGTCTTCACATATCTTGGTTACTTTTCTCTCTGTCTCTTCTCGCCTCCAAGCATTCTTTGCGATAGTTTCGCCTTTAACAATAGCTTTCATAGCATTGTACCCACATTTATAAACAAGGCACCACAGTGCAAATAAGGAAGTTAGTGGACAATGGCGGTGCCCCCCTCCAATCCACAGGCAGTAAAACGATAGCAGTCTCTGATTCTATTCTCTGCGCTCTACCATTTTACAGTCTGTCAGCCTGTTAGTAGCTCTGTAGTTTGAAGCTCAGACCGGAACCCTCCAATGCTATTTCCAGCCTGTTTCTGAAAACCCGCTATTGTGGAGGTATAATTACAGGCCTATACGCTGTGCTTAATTCTCAAACAATAGGGTATACTTTTACACAAGGACATGAAATTACGCTCCATTCAGAATGTACTTGACTAGACAACAGAGCTCTTCATGTTCAGGGGGACATTTATGCTTCTCTAACAATACTGTGCAAAAGCCAGACTGTAAGTTTCTTCCTGTTGTTCCCTGTTATTACTTTAATGTTCTCCAACAAAACAAGGACAATGGCAGTGGTGTAATCTATCTATCTATCTATCTATCTATCTATCTATCTATCTATCTATCTATCTATCTATCTATCTATCTATCTGGAAGTCCAATGATTTTACTAATTTTTCTCCTTGTACTAGCCGCTTTTCCCGTCTCATAAATCTGCTTGTTGTTTGTGATGGTCTATGGGAGAAAGGTCATTGATGGACTTTTGCGACACAGCATCAAGCTAATGTTGCATGGAAGTTAGGTTTCCCTCTATTTTTGTCTGTGCCAGTTTTGAATTTGCCTTTCCATAAATTTTACAAATTGCCATTTGGCATGAACACTGTTGCAGTGACGGTGTTGGTTCGCCAATTCTCTGTCGCTTCCTCTGACAGCCACACAATTCCTGACTCTAAATGGGTGGAAATGCTAACAGCATGCAATTCTGGTGAGATTCTTTCCATTTATTTTTTTTGTCCGCAATATTAGTTATCCACATGCTTGACAGCAATAATGTCATAACCTCAGGAACAGAATGGACCGTGGCACTGTTCTGGAGTACCTGCCACTCAGCATTACTTGTCAGCCTCACAGAAGAGATGAGGCTTTTCATTTAAAAAAAAGAAAAAAAAGAAGGCATTTTCAGAGTCAAATAAGATAATAAGCTTATCTGAGACGCCACCAAAACACACCACAGTAAACAGTCCTACTAGCTCACCATGACTAACCCTAGGCTGTGGGAAAGGACTAATATTTTAGTGGATGAATATTGTGGGCTGTTAACTTTCTGTCAATGCAATGTCAGTATGCTATTTCATGTAATGCCATTTGAATTCTCAGCATTTCACCGTAGGATTCTGACAGGGAACAGACACAGAACGGGCTTTGTTTTATGTGTCACACGTCATCTCCTCCTCCAGTCAATACTCCTTCAATCCTTTTGTATTTAATGCAGCCATTTTATCATTATAGATAAATCTAAGAATTTATTTACTGTGATAAAAACTGATCCCAAATTTATTTAATCATGTAAGGAAATATCAGCTTTTTGGTTAGCGATGACAAATCTTTTGGAGAAATAGTTACTATTTATTTCCATTCATTTGTTTTGTCCACCCTTTAGTTTAATTTGTATAAATTTTGTATTTTTTTGTTCATTCAAAATTCAGTAATCAGAACAACAGTGTAGAGACAAGATATAAATCCACTTGGCTCATGGTGATCATTTTTAAACACTTTAAAATGATTTGATTTAAAAATAATACCAAATAAAATTCCTCTGCAAGCGCTTATTACCCTTCAGAGTTTAATAAGAAAGCATTTGAATGCACAAATCTCTTAAACTGAATTTTTTATGAGCTGGACAAACGCACACACATGAGAAAAAAAATTGTAGGAATAAAGTAAACATGCAATCGTGGTTGCTGCAAGATGGCATTCAGTCCACACATCACTTCGTATTTGCTGCTATTTCATATTCACACCTGACAAAACACAATGATGCCCATACAGGAGAGGAGGCAGCAGAGGAGTAAACAGCATGAGGGCACCATTTTCAAACTGTGGTGACCAGTGGCTCCTGTCTGCCTGCCTTGCCTCTGCCCCAGTGGTTCAATGCAGGTATTCACAAACTGGATTCCAGTGGCCACCAAACCATCTAACCCAAGTGGACACAGTGACTCTTCTCAGTAAATAGTGGCTTGTGCCAAAGTATAAACCATATAGTCTCCTGTCCTCTCTAAGTATCTATGTCTCGTTTTTTTGTGCTCAGTGGATTCGCTTCTCTCTGAACCCATCACGAGATTAAAATGAAAATGAACATGCTGTTTAACAGACCTCACAATTCATGTCTTGGAATTAAATGCTCCCAGTCAGTAATAAATGTAAATGCTGTGTTGGCTCTATTTTCTCTCTAGAAAATGAACTAATGATGGTTTGGGGGGAGGTTTACTTCAAAACTATATTTATAAAAAAGATTAAAATGACATTAAGTTGTAAAAAGAACAAACATGTTAAGCAATTGAGAGTCATTTTCTGTTCTTTATTGTAATTTATGTAATTATTGTTCTGCACTTAATATCTCACCTAAGCAGCTGTGAAAGAGACTTGAGGATTTGGCATACTCTTGGTAGACACAAAATGCAAACATGGGCCTGCAGAAGAGCTCACTGGTGAACAAACCACACCACTGAGGAAAAATCAAACCAAAAAGCACAGCTTTGTGAAAACAGAAGGCCGCATCTCTGCGCACACACTGCAGTAGATTGTTTCCCTTTGTTGTTTACTTGCTGTTTGACTGATTTGTTTCTTGGATTCCAGTCAGTCAGACTCTCAGTGACACGAACTGAAATTACATGTAATAGTTTCAAGGAGCCATGTCAACCTAAATGTTGGTTTTGAGTTCTGCATTTTGTTGCTTAAGTATTCGGGTTTTGGCTGCTGCCGTGCCGGGAGGGGTTTCTGTTTTGGTTTGTTTGCTTTTTTATCTCACGTAGATGAAAGAGTGGAGTGCTAATTTATCAGCTAAAGCTAGGACGCTTGGTTAGCAAGCTACATTCATAAACTTTATCAGTGCAAGCAACAGACTATGAAAGAAATACAATTTCAATTCCCAAAAACTGAAGCACAAATTCCTTGAATAGCCTGTACTATGCAGCAACCCATAAAAATAGTAATATAATCTGTTAAAAATGCTCCACACACAGAGAAGAGGTCCTGATTAACGATTCTAGGAGCTGATTTAGACTTCTCCGGGGAATCTATGTAGAGTCTACGATGTCATCTATGTAAGTAGCCGATGTTGGCGGCATTTGTGCTTTTGTGTGGTGCATTATGTGTTAATTATTGTGTGGTCATATCCTGGTATTTTGCATACGACGCTGCAGGTTTTTTTCCCTCTTGTTCCCGCTTTGTTGTGGTCAGTTTCTTCAGGGGCAAACATATTTTTGTCCATCTAGTTTTCCACTTCTTTATACATTCCCTTATGTAAATTTTCACAGCTTCAGCAATCTCTCTCTGTGAGTCCTTATATTGATATTATTATTTTTGCATGAATAAATTGAAAAACTGTAGCAAAAAAGTAGGCAAAAATGCACAGGAGGCATTGACAGTGCTCAACAGGCTAGTTACAAAAGTTTCAGGCTGCATTGACCTGAGGTGTAGGTAAATTTCAAGTTAGATGCACGTCAGGTTATGCAGTAGGGTTTACGGGGGTTTATAATAACAGCACAGATTTTTCACTGAAGCATAAATTTCCAGTAAGTATCGGAGGCAGCCAAACTCTTGACTCCAGGATTGAGGCATATGACTTATTGGAAATGAGCCCTCCCCTCGGAGCTGTTATTATAGCAGAAACTAACCATAGAAGCCAAAACCATTTTTTGTACCAAGATGGTAAATATGATTTTTAATACTGTAATGTAGGGCATTTTAACATGGAAGTCTATTGGGGTTTACTCCCTTTTGGTGCCAGCCTCAAGTGGCACCTACAGGAAGTGCAGTTTCCCACATCGGCTTAATTTTTCACGTTGAGCCTTGATTTTAATGGAGCATCAGTTTTCCACAGTTCATTGGTATACAGGAGTTATAAATCTTCATCTAAAGCAAACGCCTTTATTACATTTAAAACTTAGCTAAATTTACATGAGATCACTAACAACACTGGATCTTCTCTGTCAGTTACTCACAGTCCTTTTCCACTATTACTTACTCGGGTTAGCTCGGCTCAACTCATTTTTTAGGGTTTTCCATTAGGTCGTTGTACCTGATACCAAGCGATCTAAAGCCATCTGAAAATGTGACGTCAACAGACTATGCCACCAATTGGCTAGTCAGGGGCATCACTCGATGAGTAATGAGAGCATTTCCTTCACAAAAAACCAAACCACAATTTTTTAAACCCTACAAGAGAAATGGCTACATAAACAAGCCTGCGGTCCCCAGGCCTGATAAAAAGCCATAAATCAAGCGGCAGGTATATCATGGCTTGATGTCCTCCATTTTTGTGGCGTTCGTGTTGCATATAAATGGCGTCACTGGAATTTCGGCCTACGCAAATTAGGTGGTACAAGAACGGAAAACGACCAAAACAAAGTCGTGTCGAGCTGAGTAGTTACTAGTTGAAAAGGGGTATGTGTCAGCTACAAGGATAAAATAAAACAAAAGACACCACTTGCCAGAGATGACACATCAAGTTTCATGCAATGCATTTAACTGTTATTAATGTTACTTTAAACTTTATGTGATAAATGCAAGCGATCATTTTTTCATGTCCTTTGTTTCTGCTTTTACTAAATATATGAAAAGAAAAAACAACAAATGCGAGTAGCGTTAGAACTTCTTCTTGGGTTTGCATTTGTGGAAAATATGGCAGCCACCGGGTTGGCTTCTTGTACCTCCTCTTTTGGGACAGTGCCTTCCCCGTTGCTCTGTGCATGTCTTCATTGGTGGGTGTAGCTGAGCAACTTAAAGGTGCAGTACACCTAAGCAGGTTGGGCAGTGTTGCCAGAGCTTTTTTATCTTCTCTCAGTGTTTCTCTTCTTCCCCAGGCTAGCTGGTTGACAGAACGTTTGGTTTTCCCTTTTTATTTGTTCATGCACTCACTTACTCATACACTTAGCATGCGCATGCATATTGAACGCATGCTAATTTGATGACATTTTTTTCTCCTAAATTTAATTAAAATACCTAACGTTGTGTGTTGAGATCTCCTTTGTTAATCTTTTGAGCCACGTTGAGACCAAAAATGACATTATGTAAAATGACCATAACACCTTGTTATGAGATTATATGCAGTGCAATTTCATTATGTGAAAGAAGTAAAATCTGTTATATCAGTATATTGTCACACATATATAGTAATGTGATACTACATTATAGGCCTGTTTGTGATTAAATTGTCTGCTAAAATGTTTAAAAAGCCTTATTTATATGATGGGAGGATTTAACATTACAAGCCAGTAAAATACATATTTTTGAACTGTTGAGGAGACTTTAAACAGAACTCTAGGTGGTGGTATTCATCACTAATTAACTCAATCCTATTGCCAGGACAAACAACAAATTTGAAGAACAAACAACAAGAACAAAGTAATTCCTAGAATTTTTATATGAACTTAAAGACCTGCAGTAGGTCAGGGATTGTACTTGAATAAATATTTTTTTCCCTCATTAACCTTTCTACATGATTTATTGGCTGTGACATAAGTAGAGACCGGTGTATTTTTGCAGGAACCTAAGCATCATCTTGCTATGGCAAGCGGTGGTCTAAAGGCTTTCCACATTTATCAAGCATAATTGCTGCTTAAAGTCTTAAATTATTTATTATTGTGAGATCTGACAGTGCTGCTCAGAAGCAAATTGGGATCATCTTCCATGACCACCAAGGATTTGCAGATTGGAGGCAGAACTAAGTTTATTTCCTCAGCTCTGCTTTTATCCCTGCAAACGAAGCGTTTAAAAGGATCACCCGCGACAGATAACCACGTTACTGTACAGACGAATAACGTCGCCGCTCTTAAGATCCTGATTTTGTCTGTGAATTTTTTCTCTCTTTCCTTCACCCTAGTCTAATTGTGCTGATGCTCTCCCCGTGGGTTTTAATGTTTGACACGGCGAAACGCTCTTAAATCCTCCTCAGTGCTCCCTCCCTTATGAGACCCAGTATCTTAAAAGCAAAAAGGATGTATGTCTAATTCACAAATTTATCACTTTGCAAAATGATGCATTAAATGAGAGGGGACACGCTCTGATTTGAAATGCTGACTTTAGAAAAGAAGTTGTGATTTTCAAAATTAGTTTAGATGGGCTCCCTTTCACCCCTCACCCACCCGGCTGCCTCCTACGTCCTCTTGCTTTCGCAGTTATATCACTCTTGACATTATAGCACACAACACACAGTCAGCCTTGCTATGTACATTTGTAAATTTAACCTTTGTGATCTACATATATATTCTGCACATGCATTTTTTTCCTTCTTTTAAAGAATATGCTCACAGGATTGCCTTCATCAGATTATATTTGTTGTTGAGGACAAACCATAATCTTGCTTTTCTAAACCTTGAGTGGTTTTCATGTTTTTGACCTTGAGAAACTGCTCAAATTCTGCTTAAGGCCAGTGTTAATATTTCAGACTTACTGGCAGAGACTTCCCAGCCGGTTTTTCACTTATATTGTTCATCACAGACTTTCTTTCATGTGCTTTACATGTGCAATTCTTCATTGGTTTCACTGCTATTAAGACTACTACGCAGGCTTAATAAAAACAAAAGGGAAGTGATTTAATCAACAATTAAATCATAAGGTAATAAGTGTTGTGTATTTTTTTTCTTTACAATTTTTTGTTATTGTATGTTATAAATATATTACCATATTCTCATGTTTGGCATACATGGAAAAGCTGCTCTCTGGAGTATTTTGAGCTCCCCAGAGGTTGAAACCAGAGAAACCATTTTTGAATGCAGTTCTAACAGCTTTTGAACACAGCTCAACTGGCTGTGAGGCACCCAGGGCTTCCTCTCGACAGGTCAACCTGCCAAGAAACAAGTTTAAAGAGAAGAAGAAAAAAAATCAGTGTAAAAGAGTAAATGTAAATGTCTGCTCAAGAGGGAGTGATCCCTGGAGATGTGTTAAAACAAGGGTGAGGACTAAACTGATGACAAGTTCATCCGCACAGCCTACACCGTGGCGGGAAATGGCATGACAGGCTTAGTTTTACGAGCTTTTCTTTTGACAGTTACGTTATCACCTATGCTATGTTCTTAGAAAGTGAGTTGCTTAGCTGGCAAAAATAAATAAATAAAAAAGTCTTTGTATGTTGTGTTGTGTCATCATATTAGATTAGTAAATAGAAATACAAAAATACAAATATACG
>VURO01018652.1:5529-20959 GCA_015108175.1 Pelvicachromis taeniatus | reverse complement strand
TGGGGCAGCAGCCCAAGCAGAGAAGCCCAGACCTCCCTCTCCCCAGCCACCTCCTCCAGCTCATCCGGGGGAACACTAAGGCGTTCCCAGGCCAGTCGAGAGATATAATCTCTCCAGCGTGTCCTGGGTCTGCCCCGGGGCCTCCTCCCGGTGGGACATGCCCGGAACACCTCACCCAGGAGGCATCCTTATCAGATGCCCGAACCACCTCAACTGGCTCCTTTCAATGTGGAGGAGCACCGGCTCCACTCTGAGCTCCTCCCAGATGGCCGAACTTCTCACCCTATCCCTAAGGGAGAGTCCAGCCACCCTTCGGAGGAAGCCCATTTCTGCCGCTTGTATCAGCGATCTCGTTCTTTTGGTCACTACCCACAGCTCGTGACCATAGGTGAGGGTAGGGATGTAGATCAACCAGTTCCAGTTCAGTGTAATTGTCACGGCTGCGGAAGCCAGCCATGTGGTGTGGAGAGAGGCGGACCAAAAAATGCAGGTACTCGGGAAATGCAGGTGAGGAGGTTTATTTACAGCGTGACAATAGTACGAAACAGGAGGAAAACGGGGATCTAAATTACACTGGGAAAAACTAAACTCAAACCAGAAGACAGAGCAGAGAGACATCAACCGAGTGAACACCAAATTACACAGATGATCCAGCCCTGGACACAGGAAAACACGGGGTTCAAATACACAGAAGGTAATCATGGAAAATGGCACACAGGAGGAAGACGCAGCTGGGGCGAATCACACAGACGAGGGCAAAGCAAGACACATTCACACGAGGCACAGGACATGGAACCACCGGACTTTCAAAATAAAACAGGAAACACAAAAGCACAGTGACAGACTCAGAGACATGACTAAACACAGGGGCTTGACTACATGGAACACAGGCAGGGGAGAGCAGCACAGACAGAACACAAAACCACAAAGTCAAAACCAGGGATATAAATAATCAAAACTGCACACAAAGAAAAGAGAATAAACCAAGGAGCAGCAAAACCAAACACAGACAGCAAAATAACAGAAAACAACGGTGGAGATAACTGAACACAAAAACAAGGGGAGCACAGAGAAACTAAGGGCTGGGGGTCTGAACAGAAAACAACAATAAACTGAAACCGCTGGGTCAGGAGACCCAGGACCATGACAGCAATAATCCCACTTTGATGGTCACTGCATCCAGCTTAAATGCCACTGGTCGTAGATGACGCCTGATTGGAAACAGCTGGTCGAGTGACGGAGGACCGAGAAGGCGTAGAGGGTTTTTGCGTTTTTTTTGTTTTTGAGCTACGTTCCACTCACACTCCATACCAGTTGGTGGCGGTAATGCACCATTCAGTTGTTTGCCAACCGCCAATAGAAAGGAGAAGAAGCTGTTCTGGCCCTGTGCCTTTTGTTTTCATGTGCATGCGAATTCAGGTGTGCTGGGACTCGAAGAGGATTGGCTGCTCGGCAATCTGCGACCGCCCTCGATAATGCAAATCGAACCGTGCGCTCCATTGGCTGCTGGGGGCTCCCCCGACACTCCCAGAAGCAACGATTGGTGGATTGGATGCCCGGAGTGATTATATAAGCCTGAGAATCCTGCCTAAGACAGACAGAGGGCTGTTGAGTGCTATGCAGTGCCTCACTCAGTAGCAGCGGGACTGTTACTTGTAGCGGCCCTTCCGGGTCGAAGGTCTATTGCTACCCGGCCACTATTGGAGACTGGCAGCTATTTGCTTGACAGGTTTTCAAACCTGGCGTTTATTAGAAACCAGCGTTTAAAATAGACAGGCGGGTATTGGAAGATATACGGTACTTAACAATCTGAGAAAACTAAAACTAGAATTAAGTGATATAGTTAGAGAACATAATTTCTGATGCACACCGACATTGCCGAATTTCTTAACAATATAAATCCACTAAGACTAAATGGTGAACAGATTGTGGCTCTGGATTCACCTCGCTCAATGTCTGAATTTCACGATTCCCTTCAGCATTTCCCAAACAATAAAGCCCCAGGGCCGGATGGTTTTCCAGCAGAGTTTTACAAAGGATTTTGGCCTGTGCTAGCGCCTACCTTTTTCAAAATGGTCACTCAAATTCAGAATGATCAGACTCTATCTCCAAACATGAACTCTGCCATCATTAGTCTACTTCTTAAATCAGGCAAGGATCCTAAGTTCCTATCCAGCTACAGTCTCATTGTAGACTAATAAACATAATAGATTATTGCTCCATCAACAAATTGCGCTCTGCCAGGTGATTGGCAGAGGAGCTTTGAAAGGTAGTGTGTGGCGAGGTCAGCAGTCTTCTGTGGGAAACTCCAGAGGTGATTAACTCACTCTGGCAGGAGTGGGTACATTGGTCGGTAAGAGACGTTTTGTCATTTGGTTTGGATAATTGATTATTGTAGGTGCCCATTTTTTAATGTGTGCTGTTGGACTTTTTTAGTGAGATCACGAGTTTTAATGGAGGAAGCAATCAAGCTCTATATTGACTGTGCGCGGGGAAATCGATCAATATTGTAGGTACATTGGGTGTTTGTTTTAGATTTGTGATTTTGAATGGTTTAATAAAACTGATATTTTATTGGGTACATTTTTATTGTCTCTAAACGGGGTGTGACGGTTTGCAGTGTTGTTATTTTTCGCACCTTTGGTTTGGTCTGCTCTCATTTGCAGCAGGGATATTAGTAGGATGTGTTGTAAATCCTGTTTGGGAATAATAGGGAAAATGTATGTTTAATTGACGTAAGTCAATAATATTTTAAATCTCTTAAATTTTGAATCCATCCATCCTTTTCAGAGTCGCGGGGGGAGCCTATCCCAGCTGTCTTGGGGCGAGAGGCAGGGTACATCCTGGACAGGTCGCCAGTCTGTCGCAGGGCTAACATACATAGACAGACAACCATTCGCACTCACAGTCACTCCTGCATCCACACCTATGGGCAATATAGAGTTTTTCAATTAACCTATTCCCACAAATTGCATGTCTTTGGACTGTGGGAGGAAGCCGGAGAACCCACGCAAACATGGAGAGAACATGCAAACTCCACACAGAAAGACCCCAGCCTGATGGTGGGATTGAACTCAGGACCTTCTTGCTGTGAGGCAACCGTGCTAACCACCGTGCTGCCCTAAATTATGAACCCATTACCATAAAATTATGTTTGCTTCTCGGGTACTTATAAACATGTTCATTTACTATCATTAGTCAGTTTTGTTTATGACCCGCCCTCAACCCCCTCCTTATTTAATGATTTGGTTTGTTCCACGTGCACGCGCTCCTGGCCGGCGATAGGACGGCTCCGTTAAAAGTGAAGTCTGGGTTTGAAAAAATGAAAGAGGGACAGGTGGAACTTTAACTCAGTGAAAGAAACTGTCAAGTGTCCCGGCGGTAGCTACCTTACTTCATCTCTAACAGGAAGCATGTGCTCGGTGCAGGCTGACCCTTTGTACACGTGTGCACTAGTCACTTACCTGTGACCTGCTGCCACACAGATCACACCTCTAGCTCAGGCTGAGCGGTCCCACTCACTTCTCCCCACAGCCACACTGCTGACACTGAACCGGTCCCACTGACACCTGAAGAAACAGGTGAGCGCTTTTAAGTAATAACGTGTCTGACTGCAGCGGCAGCGGGAGATCCCGCGTTTTTGGAGACGTGTTTGTTGCGTGCACATATTTTCACACTGCCTGGGATTTTAGTTTGATTTGTTTGAGCATTGTGATGCAAAGGGTTATTTAAGTTATATTTTCCAATATTTAATATTATAAATAAAATGTTTTAGCTGTAAAAATAGTTTTACACCATTTTATAGATGAGAATGTAAATGTACTTCTATTCAAAAAGTTAATGTATATTTAATTTGTATTTTGTGGAAGGTGCCAATCAATGGAAATTAAAAAAATATATATAATAAAGTTATCATTAAAAGTATTAAAAGCATATATCTCATCAACCTTGCATGAAATCAATAATTCTATTTATCCATTATTCATGCACAGGGTTTTTATTAATGGGTGGGGCCCAAATTGATATTATTACTTATGCCCCACATCTCTGGTGGCACTCCTGCTGCTAAATGACTCAAACTCAAATTTACTCAGTTACTCACAAAACCCTCATATAACAGAAAATATCTGGACCTAGTTATGTCAGTCAGTGTGACCTAAAACTCGTGATCCAGGCTCAGTTATAAGTTTTTCGAGTATTGACTCACTGAACAACACCCTCAGTCCAAATCGAAATATCACACACAAAAAAAGAGCCTAAACGAGACATTGAATATTCACACAATAAAATGTGTTTGATATTCTTATACAGTGTGGTCAAACCAAGCTACCTAGCATTAGCTGATCTTTTAGCATTTGTCACTTCTGGCTCCAAAAAAACAAAACAAATGAAAATCAACATTGTGGTTGCCATGAGTCCAGAAGCTTCATTGTTTATGTCACAGAGACCACATCTGTCTGTTATATACAGACTATGGATGCCAGCAGCCTGCAGCCTCAGGGTTTCAAGTTAAAAAAAAAAGTTTTTAATTGATTTTGTCTACAGAAAGTAAAATTAAAATTATTTTTTGTAAGAATTAACTCACAAGTTTGCCGTGTTTTTTCTTTGTTACACTTCTTCATCGCTGGAGGCACAAAAACACATTTTATCATTTGTTGTTTGTTAAAGTCATGCTGACCTTGTGCTTTTACAGCCGAATAATCTGAGATCAACAATGAGCTGGAGTTAGGAGTAAGCACTGTGATGCTGCTCATTGGGAGTATATTTTAGCTCCTGCTGCTATGACTGATCACCCGGCACGCGCCGAGTTCTCAGTCTGTACATTCATATGCCTTCTTCATGAGCTCTTGGCCTCTGTATTTTTTCTTCCTGGGAAACATGAGCACCTACAGGCTGTAAATTTAAATGTGTCATCCAGGGATGATAAAGGCCGACTGTCCATCCATCTTCACTGCTCAGCAGGATGAGTGCTGCTGCTACTGCTTCTCGACCACAATCAGAAACACATCCTGAACCAGCATCAGAGCGACATCTGTGAGCTGAGACGGAGAGCCCACGATCTGCAACTATCAGTATGCCATACACACTCACACACAAACAACCACATATACAAACGCCACACACACACACACACACACACACACACACACACACACACACACACACACACACACACACACACACACACACACACACACACACACACTTAAATATTAGGCTGTTGCTGAGGTGTCATTTCTATTGGCTTTTTTTTAAGGCCACCAGGGATATACAGGTTAACACAAACATGCACACACATATACAGTTAGCACATGCAAAAGAAACACACTTACAACACTGCAGCACATATTTACAAACATGTACAACTTTAACACACACACACACACACACACACACACACACACACACACACACACACACACACACACACACACACACACACACACACACACACACGTGCGTCACACCAAGCAGGGGAATCTGTCAACCTCAGTAGAGAAATTAGCATTCTCAGGTTTTCATATTATCAAAACATATTCATGTACACATTGATAGAATGATGAATCATTTAGTCAGTGCAAAGACACAAGAACGTGTGAAGAGACGTCTTGCTTGCATGCACACACTTACTGGCAAAAGAAAACCACAATGGGGAGTCCATGGAAGCACAAGAAATCCCGTAGTGGGAGAGGTACAAGGAAGGTGAACAAAAGAAATTGAGGACATGGTCTGAGAGAGAAGAAAAAAGCAGTAATAAATGATACAGTTACCAATCAATGCATTTTATTACGTCTGCTTGATACTTTATTACCAGTTTATCACTGACTCCCTCCCGCATACACAAACATAGTACAGTTACTAACAGAATAAACTGCTTGGCATTGATGGAAATGTTATGGCAAGTTTTTCAGGCTTACATACTCAAGTCTTTTTTTTCCCTTTGTTAAGAATAAAGACAACATGATAGCACTGTATAATTTGTATTATACACTGCTGGGTTATTTTCTAATTGTAAGCAAAACTACAAACGTAGCATCTCAGAGCAACCAACCAGAGAATACCAAAAAATCAAAACGAATTCTAAACGACAACAACAAATAACCCAGAAGCATTACAGGCGTACTGTGATCTCAGACACAAATACCTCAGCATCAAATCCTTTAATTCCGATAGGTGTCGAGGTAGAACATGCATGCGTCTGACTTTTTCTGTTCTGATTTTTCCAGCACATTCCACCAATGCTCAGTTTCAACACTTTTTTTCCCTCATGTCATCAAACTATTCATGAACATTTTTTGCAGTATGACAGGGAGCTTTAACCTGTCAAAAAGCCATTGTTGTCTGGATCCTGACAAAAGTACAGGATGCACAATTGTGGGTTTTAAAATGGTACCACATACTGTACCAGCAGCCAAGGTTACCCAATACAACATTGGCCAGGGCATATCCATCAACTATCCTTCTTTCCGATGGGGACTGGTGGGCAGCAACTGTTTTACCCTGTGTTGTCTGATTGACACAGTCCCACAGTGGAATGGACCTCTGGGTGCCTCCATTCCTTCGCTTTCCGTTTCCCTCTCTATCCCTCGTGAATGTCTGTGTATGGCTCCTTCCTTGTGGGAGCTGGCAGGAAGTGTCTCCTCACCCGTTCTTGCTGAACCACATCTTGGTGTACTTGCTTTCCATTAACTCATTACCTGCATATAAAAGGACTGATTCTTTATCCTCTCTTTACCAGATTGTGCTATAGTAGCCCCCCTATAACTCATCGAGGCTCTGATAGCCTTCCTAGTCTATGTTTCCTCACACACTTATCCATTTTCTTCTTATCTACCTGAAATCCCCTTGGGTGTACCAGCTTGCTTTCTCTCAGCCACTGGAGCAAATATCGTGTGGAAATGATCTCATTCGAAGAATTACTCACCTGTGAAGGAGCTCACCTGCCTGCCCACTCTTTATATCTCCTTGCACATTCTGATTCTGCACAAAAAAACTCTGAAACCCCTCAGTTTCCCGTCTCATCCTCTGGCCTTCGGTCCTCTAGTTTTAATCAGAAACACAACACTGGCAGTATTCTAAAACTAGGAAAAAGGTTTTCCAGTACTCTGCACTATAGTAGCCCTCCTATGGGATTGGGCCACAAAGGACAGCCTTACCCCTCCTCTTTTAGTTGGGTACTAACTACCAGAAAGAGGTGGGAAGTAACGAATTGCAAATACTTTGTTACTATATGTAGGTAGAATTTTCAGAATAACCGTGTTATTTAAAGGTTGCATGAAAATACTCTGCAGGTTAGTGCAGAATAAACAGGTTAGTTTGCAGTACTGTGATGGACAGCTAGTACATCAAGAAATTCTACTGGTGCTCTCAATAGAAATTATTGTGCATTGTGATTTTTTATTTCCCCACACTGAGTCATTTCAACTGATTTTAGGGATTCCCCATGTGCTGAATCCTTGACTGCACTAATTTTCTGTTAAGAGGCAAAGTCACACTCTATAATGTAGGCAAGAGCTGCTTTTTACTTTGAGCAAATTTCAGAGCCTGTAGTTTCTTTACTTTTACTTGAGTTAAAGAAGTTAAATTAGTACTTTAGCTGGAGTATGTTTTAATAGTAGTATTTGTACTTCTACTTAAGTAAAGGATGCCTGTACTTTTGCCACCTCTGCTACCAGAGGTACCCAACAAAGGTCATTCAGCCATTACATTGTGGCTTCTGTCATAGGCACTCAGATCATTATGTGTGCTGATTTTCAGACCTTACATTTCCAAGGGCCAGATTGACTAAGGAGAGCAAATTGTTGGGAAACTGAAAATAAATAAAATCACAGATGTGAGTGGATTTATGAGCAAAGCAATCCCATTACAATATTAAATGCGTTGACTAATTTATTTCAAGAGTAACTCAAATTACTGTGTTGCAAATAAGAAAATCTTGTTTTGTGTAAATGAACAAAGACCGACCATCCGTCCGTCCGTCCGTCCGCCCGCCCCCCCACAGCCGCTTATCCTATTCAGGGTCGCGGGGGCAGCTGGAACCTATCCCAGCTGTCTTAGGGCAATAGGCGGGGTACACCCTGGACAGGTCGGCAGTCTGTCGCAGGGCTAACATAGACAGACAACCTTTCACACTCACAGTCACTCCTGCATTCACACCTATGGGCAATTTAGATTTTCCAATTAACCTATCCCCACAAACAAAGAATAATATAGTTTATAATCATTCGATTAGATTAGATAAAACTTTATCTGTGTTTTTTTTCTCTGTCAGGAAACATAGGAATGTCATTCAGGAAGGGTCTGTGGAAGAAAACCTCAATATTGTGATATAATGACATGATTATTAGTCAGGAATAGGCTCACTGGGATCTTTGAGCTGGGCCCAGCCATTCTCTGATTCCAAACAATTCAGACTGAGCACAGGATCTATCCAGAGAACAGGTTGTGTCACGGTGGGTGGAATGAGAGGACCCAGATGCAGAGCTCTTAACAAAAGACAGTGCGTCTATTTACAGTGGAACTAGTTTCAACAACAGTTCAATGTGCAAATAATCTAAAGTGATCCTCCTCCCAGTGCTCAGATGATGCATGGTAGTGTGTTTCTGTCCTCCTTCCAGAAATTCTCCAGTGTTCGTGATCCATCTCCAAGAAATCCCCTTCGTCTCCGTTCCTAGTAAAACACAACACAGCAAACGGTAAGTCTTTCCTCTTGCAGGCACACACATCTCTTCATGATTCGATCCTTGAGCTACTATCAGGCTTAGTGCAATACTCCAGCGCTGACTGTTGCCCGACCACACCATTAAGTAGCTTGATTGCTAGTTAGATTGGACGCTTCTGAGATACACAAACATAGACAAGGAAGTCAAAAAATGCAATGAAGAGAGCTGCAAAAGTAACTGGGTCCATGATTGTTATTTGGTAACATTTCACTGAGCATCTTGAGTGAATATGGACAGTAGGCTTTAAACAGTAGGTTTTTACTGATATTCTTTGTTTTTCTGAAACAAATTAGTGATAAGCACTAAGATGTTTTACTGTGTTCATGTGTGCAAATTCATAAGGTTTGCTTTCTTGCCTTTATGCATTTTTAAGAGACAGTGGGTGTAATTGTTAAGTGGTCTTTTTTGTGAGTATCGGGTATTTTACGTTTGTACTTTGATGCCATTATTATGTCACAATAACATTACATACTATCTCTTTATTTGTGGAAATATGTGTGTTTGAATACTGAATAATATGATCTATTAACAATGATCTGTAAACATTTTGAGAGGCTCTAATCCATATATGCATGAGTTAGAGGAGAGGGATAAAATCTATTAGCCTGCATGTTTAATGAAAACTGCAGCTCATGAAACACGGCAAGAAGGTCACGAGGCAATTCAGATCATTCCTGATCAGTCTCATATAAAAATCCACATCTGCTGAAGCATTTTTTAGAGTTACTCAATCGTAAAAAGCAATGTTGTCTTATTACAGATTACAGCCGTATTGTGATAAAGGTTCACTGATATGGAATGATATATGAAAATATATGTTACAACAAAAATGTATTTTTTCATACTGTGAGCATTGTCTCAGTCTGCGTTTAGGTAAGTTGCTAACTAATTTGTGATACCTTGATGGAAAGTTAAATAAAAATGACCCTATTATTCTTCTTGCCTGCGTATTCAGTGAGTAAAAAAAAGAAAGAAAAAAAAAGAAAGACTGGAAGGCAACAAAGTGTCGGGTCATCACATATTGTAGGAAGAGTTTTATTGCACTTTGACACTGATTTTAAAAGTGTCCTGGAGAAATTGGACATTTTTATAAAAAGATATTCCGCTATTTGGTATTTTAATGATAATGACAGCAAGTGCTCCCTAGCCCATTCTTCCAACAGGTATTAAATGGGGATTAAGCTCTGGTTACTGCAAAAGGTCAAAGCAATCTCTCATGCCCTACAGATGAGGCAGTGCCATTCTGCAAGAGACAACTCATGAGGATATGTGTATATATTTTATTCTGTTCTTTTTGTCTTTGTTTTGTTTTTTGAGAAAAAGGGGATCTCTCAGAGCAGTGTCATCAACCCAGTATCATGGCAAAGTATGTAAAAGTCACGCTGGTTCACCGTGTCCATCTCACGCTTTGCCTCTCCAAAGTACGAATTGAACACGCATGCAAAAGTTGCAACAAGCTGCAATAGTGTGATAGGGTGATATTTTATTTCAAGCCAACATGAAAATAATCACGAGAAAGCGATAAATGAGAAATTACCTACACATTTATGTGTAAATACATATTAGGCACCTAACTTAATTGTTTCTGACATAGAAGGACCATCAAATGAACTTCATACCTTCCTTGGTCACTAGTGACTTCTTGGCTTTAAATATATTATCTCCTCCTGCACATTTTTTTAACCCTCAATTTAATCCCAGTCAGTTTATCCCAAATGATGTCACATCATTGATTTCCATTTCTGCTTTGATTCGTGTCCCAGGGAACCCAGTCAAAATCATTCAGTTCTGCCTAAGCAGTTTTGATAATTGGAACTATTTATTCAGTTAATATTTACCATGCATCCTAAATTAATGTATCACATAGTATCAATAGGGGTAGGGGTTTCCTGCCATTTTAAAGCAGAAAATCTCAAATATCATTGAACACTGCATGAGGCAGTGTGTCCTTTAACAGCCTGTAGTGGTGGGTTCTGGTCTATGGCAGGGCTGCCCTTTGTGATCAGTTCTCTTCACTTGTTGTTCATTTATGGACAGATAATGCTGTATGTGAAAGCTTTGGAAAACTCCGGTTGTCATTTTTGCTGTTTGCAGATGATGTGGTTGTGTTTGCTACTGTGATTTCCAGTTGCATTTAGCTGATTTGCAGCTGAGTGTGAAACAGGTGGGATGAGAAATAGCACCTCCAAGTCCAAGAGACTATGGTTTTCACCTAGAGACGAGTGGAGTTCCCACTCTAAGTTGTCTCGTGTAGAAGAGTGTAAGTATCTCAGGTTCTTATAACGGAAAAGTGGAATGGGACATCGACAGATGGATTGGTGGAGTGTCTGCAGAGTCTGTTGTGGTGAAGAAAGAGTTGTGTCCTCGAAAAGAGTCATTCTTCGTAGATCAATGAGTCATTTAACATGATAAACTTGCATTGGTAGCAAAATATGCTAGTAGGACACTTGACTGATGACTGCTGAAAATGGACCTTGGTATGCTGAGGTCATATATTTGATTGAAAATCAATGATGATTTATTTTTTACAGCTTTGCTTAATCATTAATTGTCACTCATCACATTTTTGAGGAATTTAATACAATTATATGAGATGAAAACAAAAGACCAAAACATTTAAGTGAACATTTCATTGAAAAAAAAAAGGGGACTTTGTCTTACCGATACAGGTGGTAAAGCTTAAAACTCATGCACTTGCTGTACAGTTTTTCCATCTGTAGCACTTTTTATCCATCTTTCTGTTTTACTCTTTCACGCTCACACACACGCACCTACACACACACACGCACACACACACACACACAAACACACTTGGCATGCATAGCAGCAGTCATTTTTCTTGTTAATGTAGCGTGTCGAATTTGCAGGGCGGCGGCGTGCAAATGAAAGGTTGCACGTCTCACTCGCTTGGCAATATGTATTTGATAAGAGCTGTAAATCAACTAGTGTAGCAAAGCAGAGCCTGCAGGGACAGACAAAACACATGTTAATGGAAAGAAGCTCTAAAGTGTAGTGGGATACTCTATGTGCATGAACAACTAAGATAGAAAGAGTGTGCATCAAACAACTAAAATAGAGGTCAAATCAATGGAGAACCAGAATGAAAAAAACGGTCATGTGAGAGAGGTGTACCTGTATGGATGCTTTAATATAAAATATTTAAATGGCTTTTACTGTAAAACATAAAACAAAGTCAATTTAGGTTGCAGTGCTTGGTCATTAAATCTGTTATATTGCTAAAATATGATTTAGATAAATTACGAAATCAACATTTTTCTACAACAACATTCAATAATAATAATAGTAATAATAATCATAGTTATTGTTGTTATTGTTATTGTTATTATTATTATTATTATTATTGAATGTTGTTGTAGAAAAATTTGGATTTTGTAATTTTAGTAAATATATTATAGTATAAAATAATATAATCAGATTCATTCATAAGACAAATCTTGTCAAGTAACAATCCCTTAGTATAGAGTTAAATAATTATAGGTGCCTTTCAGAAAACAACTGTCAAAAGAGGACTGGTGGCCCCAACACTATCACTGTATCAACTCTGTGACAAACCCTGGGGCAAATATTTTTCTTGGCCATTAGGGCCAAGTCTCACATTCATTCGCTCCTTCTCTTTCTCTGTCTCACACACACATGCGCACACACACATATAGACATTGTTACACACTCACATTGCATTGTGTAAGTGCAAATATATGGCAATAATCAATACTAGCAACATCATTATTCTAGCTTTTGGTCAGCACCATGGACAGCAACTGCATTCGAATGTCGGGAACACACATTTAAACTTTATACAAAAAACTCACAAAATCTTCTTCAACTTGGCAAAAATAAGCCCCGAGCTTAAGTAACATAAAGACAATGTTGATGGGTTTAAGAATAGAATAAATAACAGTCCACAAATCACAGGTCCTAATTGACTGTAGGGGCCGTGGCTGTACCATAGAAATCTTCATTCAACAGTCATTTTCTAGCGAACCAGCTTCTACACATGTAACATACATATTACAGTACAAGTGTATATTTTCAGCATAGAAGGGGTAACCATTTTTCAACCGTTTATGAACGACAAAATTCCTCACCCTGTGTCCATCCTGCTTTTTTCTTCACCATTTTGGCATGTTAAACATAATTTACACTCCATATGACACTTGCAGAAAATAAAAAATTAATGCATAGTTGATGTGAACAGGCTTGGGCACATTTGCCATAAACGACAGAGCACAACATCAGGAATACTCTCCTCCCTTCCACAATCAAAACTTTTCACTTCTTGAAAGCAGTTTAAAATGATGGAGTAAATCCTTGCAGTTGCAGTCAAAATTGAGTTCATAAGGAAAATGTATACTACATGTATGCTAAAGTTGTGGTTCGGGTTCACAAGCTTTAACCATTACTTAAAAATATAGTGGCATTTTTATAACCTGTCCAACTGTAAGTAAACAGTAAATGTATTCGGTGTAATGAAATGTGGCGCTACCCATTTGATAGTAATGTGGACTGGGTACCTCCTATCTGCTGGCCTCGTGGCCCTGTCTGGCTACCCAGTAGGAAGTTAAGCCTTTGCCCACACTATCATGATTTGCATTTGTATATGTCACAGCATTACCATCTACATATTAGCATTCTCAAAGCTCTAGCCTCTCTTCAAAGGGGAGGGAGGATAAACTGCCAGTGTTTTTTTTTCCTGTGCTTTCAAATTTACTGTTAACCTGTATTTCCAGAATAATTTACAGTGTCGCTTACTGATGACAACCCTACTTTAATGCAGTATAATACATTTCAAGCACTATAAAACAAAACTCCAGGAATCTAAATAAGCCTACAAAGCAAAGTGAGCAAAAGAAAGTAATCTGATAAGTTACACATTTTTGCTCCCAGAGAAATAGTTTAAAGAAAACACTCGATTCACTACGCATCATTATAAAAAAATAAAGATAGCAATTTACAGTTTTTGAAGTTGCACGCTGACACATTTGCAAACACACACATAACTCAGAGGGAGATAATATATGTATCACTTCAGTGAGCTATACCAGGCTGAATCTGAACTGTACTGATGATATGTGCCTTCCCAGGCCAATAAAAGGGACGTATTATAGTCTGTGTGGCATTATTCCGTGTGTGTGTGTGTGTGTGTGTGTGTGTGTGTGTGTATACACCCTGCAAGCATAAAATAGTGTGGTGTATTTACCTTAATGGACAAAAGCACTACGGGTCTATTTTGACAAGGTGAAGGTAATACTGTTATTACTGTGCTCCCTGTAAAATAACTCTGCATTATTAGAACAACAGCAGATAGTGTCATCATAACATACATGCCTCCTCACACATACACACAAATGCACAGAAGTACATAAACACAGTGATACACAGATGATAAATAAATAAATAAATACCTGCTAACAAATGAAATGTATGACCACAGCTTCAGCTGTAGTTTTTGATAATTGAATCAACACAATACGCAATACAATGAACAACTTTCTACAGTTGTAATAAAAAAAATTGTCCTAATACAGACAGAATGCAGCACATGCCCATTTTAGCTCCATCGGGATATTAGAGGAAAACAGGGTGATATTTGGAGAAATGGCCTGAGAGGCTTTATGTGACCCTTATTACTCATAAAGAGTAATAGAGCATCTGGATGTGGACTACTGCTCCTGTTTCCCCCTATGATTATTCTCACTGGGGTGCAAAATGCATTTCACTGCTGCATCCTCATGGCTCCATGTGCTTGACAACCAAAAAGTAGCTCTTACTTTCGAAATTGCAAAATTTCAAGTTAATAAAATGGTTTATGTGTTTTTAATGTAACTATTATTATTCGAAGAAATAATATCAATATTTAAAATAAAAGTTACCAAACGCCACTTGAGGTGCTTATAGTTATTTAAAAAAGAAAAAAAAAACCTTCACTTACAAAAACACCAACAAGAACAGGAAGATATCTGACTTGCATAATGTTTTTAAAATGAAGTTGTACATTAATTACAGCAGTCCTGTTAATCCTAACCAATTAACAGGGTGGAAAACAAACACATCACTTTACTCTGAACATTTCTATTAAAAATAATCACTTAGAAAGATAAAACGAGGTCCATTTGTTTGTTGTAAATGCATTTATATAGCTAACGCAAAGGTGTGTGAGTCAGAGAGAGCAGTTTTGAAGATAAAGAGAACAGAGCTATTAATGCAGCGAGCTCATGTGGGGGTTTCCACTATTATTGTTATCATCTGGAGTCACTTATTCTGTCCTGTCTAGCTGAGTCCTGTTCAAAGCCATTTTCTGAAAATTGTTCTATTTATTGTGTGCCCCCACAGAGCGCTTGAGAAAAAGACATTCTGTTGATTTAGCATTGATATAAAAATGAATTCACAGTTCATTCATACATTTAGCTTGTCAGTTTTTTCCCTACTTGTTTCTGCAGTTAGAATCAGAATTTCTTCACATGTAGTTCAGTTTAACAGTTTAGTTCTGCTCTATTTAAACTACAAGAGGAAGGTATTTTGTTCTTTAGCAGTGACGAAGCAAATTGCTGGATGTTGGATTTTCCCTCAGCTTAAGAATTTTTGTCAACCCCCCTTTTTCCCCAAGTGCAAAATAGTGCCAGGTCCATAATTTGTTGAGTAAAGACACAATTGTTGTAGTTTAGCTTCTTTTAAAGCACCACAATAAA